>JABUQX010110545.1:5000-10000 GCA_015478945.1 Trachelipus rathkii | reverse complement strand
TGTCCACATTCTGCACACACAGAAGACAATCATATAGACAGCGATTTGTAATGCATTAATTGTGATTTCATTGTACTGAATTGAATGTTTTGACCTATTAGCATTTTTATTTACTTACTCATTAACAATTTGATATATATCTTTCGTGTTTTTTATTGTGAATTACGTTACAACCTAACATAAATTGTTGTTATTAATGTATTTTTGTGACCGCAATGTATCTCAAAAACTAGAGCCAATCTAGGAAAACGGAGGTCATATTCGAATCAGGGCAACTCAAGTTACTTTAAAATGACCTCAAATGATTTTGCCGGCAAATCTTGTTGGCCAGTGAAATCATATATAGTTCGATATTTTATGCGACAAAAAAACGTCCGAAAAGTGCAGGGGACAAAAAATTGCAATTTTAAAAAACTTAATAGTATAGTAGATTATTTAAATTATATAAAAAAAATATATTATATTCCATCATTATATTACTTTATGTCGATGAAATAGAAATTAAAAAAATATTTTGTTTGTTATTTGCAAATGAATCTAACCTAAAAATTTTAATTGAAATGTAAAAATATTAAATTGCATCATTTCGAATGATTAATTAAAATTATTTAACGTACATTAGTATAATTGAGTAAATAATAAACCTTTTCCAACCTAAAATTGTTTACAAACTACAAAACAATAAATATATTATATATATAATATATATATATATATATATATATATATATATATATTATATATAATATATATTATATTATATATAATATATATACTATATAAAAGTATATATATATATATATTATATATATAGTAATATATATTAATATATATATATATATATATATAATATATTATATATATATATATATTATATATATATATATATATTATATATTATATATACATATATATATATATATATATATATATATATTATTAAATAAAATATATATATATATATATAATATATATATATATAGAAAAAAAAAAATATCTATACAACCTAAATTTATACAAATATATAAAAATATATATATATATATATATATATTATATATATATATATATATATATAATATATATATATATATATATGATATTATATATTATATACCTTTTAACGTGCTTTATCCCCTAAAGGGGGTAACAACACGGGAGGCCACAGGAAATTCGAACTTTAAGGCCGGCAGTCCTAAACAAGGTGCTACCAAACATATTCGCAGTAGAGTTGTTAATTCTGCCCCTAGGTAGAGAAAAAACTCCAACTGCTACGCGAAGGATTGAACCGTCCTCTCGTATGAGAGTCGGCGACTCAGCCTCTGCGCCACGAGGCGTTCATATATATATATATATATAATATATATATATATATATATTATATTATATATATATATATATATATATATATATATATATATAGCATAAGATTTACTTTGTGGCCAGTAGTGAATTGGCTGAACTGGCTTGACAGGCTTACGTCGGCCACTCTATGGCTGATGCGTGCCGAGTGCTGGAGCCGCATTGGGCGTATGGATGGGGGTAGTAGTTTCATTTTTTTCTTTTTTAAAATTTATCTATAATATAATAATATAATATATAAAATATATATATATATATATATAGTATATATAATAATATATTTAAGATACATATGACGGTACAATCTAAACGCTGGCCTATATATATTGCGTATCTTATACGAATACGATAGAAGGAATATGGTTTCAGGTAAATTTTGAAAAATTTATGTACATCGAATAAGATCGATGGTACATAGTTCAACTGTATAGTTTTCAATTTTTTATTTATTCTAGGTTAGGTTAGGTTATTTAGGTTAGGTTAGGTTGCCATGAGTTAGGCGGTGATTTAATTAGGTTAGATTAGCGTTAGTAGGTTAGCTAACTTTAGGATCCTAATGTAACCTAAACAAACCTTACCTAACCTAACAAGTACTTAATATAAACCTAACCTAACCTAAACCTAAATTAATCTAACCTAACCTAAACTAACCTAACCTATACCTTATCCTAACCCTAAACCTAAACTTCACCTGACCATAACCTTACCTAAAGTAACAAATAATTCAAAATTTACCTGAAACCATGTTCCTTCTATCGTATTCGTATGTACATAAATTTTTCAAAATTTACCTGAAACCATGTTCCTTCTATCGTATTCGAATAAAGTACGCAATGTATATAATATATATATAAATAGATAAATATATAGATACATATAAAATATATATCAATTTGATAGATATATTTGAATTATATATATATTAAATCTGTAACTAATACTCCGCAACGCAGTCAGTCACCAGAGTGCGGCGTAAGCCAGTCAAGCCAGTCCAGCCAATTCAGTATAGGCCACAAAGTAAAATCAGTCAAGCTATTCAGGCCCCAATTCACTAACTGGCCCACAAAGTAAATCTAAGAAACATATATATATATATAATATATATATATATATATATATATATATATAATATATATATATATATATATATAATCATATATATATAATATATATATATATATATATATATATATATATATATATATATCAGAGGCTACTCCTAAACTCGTGCTTCTCGTGCTTATCACGAGATAAACGTTATAGAAAGATCTATCTTTTACAAATTTCATAATGTTGTGATAAATTTATCTTATTTTTTTACAAAATTTGTGAAAATAAAAGGAAAACATTACATAAATAATAGTAACTAAAGATTATGGTAAATTCGGAAACAAAAAGTGCAGCACACTCTCATTGCGAATTAAATAATGCTATTTGGTAAACAATTAAAAAAGGTGGCTTATTCGCTGCTCGAATGGAATAGCGGATATTGTGTGTGCGTGCGTGTGCGTGTGCGTGTGTGTGTGCGTGTGGCTGTGTTTGTGTGTGGGTTTGTGAGAGAGAGTGAATTTAGCAATAAATTGTTTATATTGTTCCCTCTGGCCTCTCGTAAGTTATATTTTGGCTGCTTGCCTATAGGTAAGTGAAAAGATAAAATTCTCTTTATGTATTATACGCTTTATTGTAAACGTGTATATATATATATATTATAATATACTATATATATATATATATATAATATATATATATAATATATAATATATATAATAATTAATTATATAATATATATATAATTCTTTGCTATGTATGTTTATGTATATGTATATATATATAAAAAGTATTTATTCTTTTATATATTTCATATTTACTTTATATCAAAAGCACCCGTATAGACTGAGTGGTAGAGCACTCGCAGAAGGAAAGCGAGGGGTCCAGGTTCGCAAACTGTCGGGTGGGAAGAATTGAACTATTTCACTCCTTGGGCTTGCTTCGTCCTTCTGAGACTTTAAATGAGTACACCCCCTCCTAAATTAGGGCTCTGCCCGTGGCGCGTGTGTTTATCTGAATATCATACTATATATATATATATATAATATATATATAATATATATACTATATATATATATATATAATATATATATATATATATATATATATTAAACACTTAATATTAATATTAATAAAATAATAAGTTAAGCGAGAACATTTCCCTTCAGAAGTGCATCAATACTTGACTTATTCAAGTATTGACCGACCTCTTGAACCATTATACGAATAGTATATATATATATATGTAGTATATATAATATACTATATCTTATATATATATATATATATATATAATTTAATATATAATATATATATATATATAGTATATACTATATATATATATATATATATATAGTATTATATATATATACACTTATATAACTATATATATATATTAACATATATATATATAAATATATAAATAATTAAATAAATATATAATAATATATTATTATATATATATTAAATAATAGATAAATATAATATATTATATATATATATATAATACCGTATATTATATATATATATATATACTATATATATATATATATATAATATATATATATATATATATCATTATATATATATATATATATATATTTTTTATTAATTAGCTACATGTTTGTGACAGAGTGAAAGCTGAATTTTGCATAAACCGCCGCCGTTGCGGTTTTTTGCGGTTTCTTAAAATTTTTCAACAAACCGCCGCTGCGCGTTGTCCACTAAGAACAAAATTTAACCATTGCTTTGTTTAACTACTACTACTACTACTACAAATACTACTACTTACTACTAATAATAATAATAATAATAATAATAATAATAATAATAATAATTAATAATAATAATAATAATAATAAATAATAATATAATTAAAACTAATTTTAATAATAATAATAGTAATAATCATAATTTTATCTCATAATAAAAACACTAATTACAAATTCATAATTAATGATAGTATAATAATAATAATAATAATAATAATATAATAATAATAATAATAATAATAATAATAATAATAATAATAATAATAATAATAATAATAATAAATAATAATAAATTAAAAATAATAATAAATGAGATAATAATAATAATAATAATTAAATAATAATAATAATAATAATAATAATAATAATAATAATAAAACAATAATAATAGTTATTATTATTATTATTATTATTATTATTATTATTTATTATTATTATTATTATTATTATTATTATGTATTATATTAAGTATTATATTATTATATTAATTATTATTATTATTTAGTATTATTATTGTATTAAGTATTATTATTATTATTATATTATTATTATTATTAATTATTATTGATTATTATATTATTAATTAATTATTATTAGTATTTTAATTATTATTATTAATGTGTTGTGTCATACTAGACTTATCTACAATTTTATTACTTATTATTATTATTATAACCTTGAAAATTTCAAAATTTCTGGTCGTTTAATGTGAAATTTAACCTCTGCTTACAAAAGTTATCAGTGAGGACCCACGCACAATGTACAACACCATCCACTTTCCCCATCTTGCGCTATGTGGAAATTGGAAAGTATCCGACT
>JABUQX010110544.1:27500-30000 GCA_015478945.1 Trachelipus rathkii | reverse complement strand
CCTCTGCTATGCATTGATTCTTCTCAACACATACTCATGGCTAACATACTACTAAATACACAATCTTAAGTATCATCATCTCGTCTATCATCACACTCACTAATCTCCCTTCTCTCTCCTTCTTCTCTTCTCTTCTTCCTTCTCCTCTCTTTTCTTCTTCTTCTTCTCTTTCTCTTTCCTTCTCTCCTTTCTCTCTCTCTTCCTCTTCTTTTCTTCTTCCTCTTCTCTCCTTCTCTTGCCTCTCCTTCTCTCCGTCTCTTCTTCGTTTCTTGCTTCGCTTCCCCTTCTCTCTTCTCTTCTTTCCTCTCTCTCTCTCTTCCTTCTCTTTCCTTCTTCTTCTTTCTTTTCTTCTTTTTTCTTCTTTCTTCTCTTTTTCTTCTTCTTCTTCTTCTTCTTCTCCTACGGCGACGTCCTTCATGACTTCTTTCGCTTTTGGGCGCATCTTCTTCTTTCTTCTCTTCGTGTCTCTTTCTATCTTGTACTGTCTCTAATTTTTTCTTCATCTCTTTCTGTGCTCTCTACTTATTCGCCTGTCTACGAAATTCTCTAATCTTACTTTCTTCTTTCTACTTCATCTTTCTTATCCTTTGCTGTACTTACTCTTGATCTTTTCTTCTCTGGTCTGCTTAATCTGATGTCTGCGTGTGTTAACACGTAACACTACATATTTTCTTTATAATAAATGTGTGTGTTGTGCAGTATATAAATATGCTATGACTTATAGAATATCGAGAACACATAAGATTTATATATATCTTTCAGCTTCTGCAACTCTAGCTTTGATTTGATCTGCGATCAGTTGATGAAGTCTATATGCTATTGTAAAGTGCTTCTTATAAGCCTAGATTATACTGCCACTATACCAATCCAGTGGTGAAGAATGAAGCGAGGAGACCTTAATATTCCATGGCTCTCCGAGATACAAAAATAACACTACTGCAGGGTAGGCTTTCTTACACGAGCAATGTGTGGCGACTCAGTCTAAGAGATTATGAATATGGCAGATTGCTGTCTGGCTTAAGACCACAAATATCCTCTCCATTAGCGCAAATATTTCCAAGATGGCAGTAAATACTAAACACACTTTGACTATTCATGCTGGCATAACTAAACTCTGGGAGAGTTACAGAACTGCTTATTGCGCTTATCTCTGCATAGCGAATTAGTGTTGAAAGTTCGTACATGAAATATAGAAATGTTGAGCTGTTGTTGTTGTTACTACGCTAAATATGTAATGACATGATCGAATTCACCATTGTACCTTTATAAACCAGTATTAAGCATTGTCTTGAGCTGGTGGAGCAGGTTGTACAGTAACTGTACTTCAGTGTCTACGTTCTACCGTATTTTTTGCGAATGCATAAACTTCAAAATGACTGGCCTAGATGTTATCTAAACTACTGATATAAGGACAGTCATGTGATTAAGTAGACGAAAAGAGTTGACACTCAGATCTCCTGTGTTCAACAAGAAAGTAAAAAACGTACTCACCATTACACCACAGATTAATGTGATGCCTCTATTCCACCACCAATATTTTGTCTTATTCGCACAGAACCTAGCAATGTTGACTACTGGCATTTCTCGCGTCGTTTCTACTCTGATTTTTGCAAGCAAAGATAAACATAGATCTTCAAACCGAAACAAATCTCGTTAAGTATCGAAACAGATCACAAGGACACGTGCTAAAATGATTAAGAAGGAAAAAGAGATGGATCAAAAATTAATATAATCGTAGTGTTATTCACAGCGGAATGTAAAATTCTTCTCCACAGACTCCACATATATCATCGGTCCCCTACAGTATATTTGGGATGCCCAACAGCCAGTTGAGAGAGCGAACGTCTGTGCTGTTGCGGGAATAAGGATCTCCAAAGACAATCGTCAATCTACTATACAACCGCAAGAGTATTTCTTACCTTTAGGTGATAGAAGACTTGAATAAGGTATTTAACAGGAGATCTAGCACGTAAATTCTAGACCAATGAACACTATGCAAGATATTCATCTTTTCTGCTCTAGCACAGCACATATATTCCACGTATTATAGCTTGGAATAAGTTCTTCGTTATGATACGTATTCAAACACGAAAGTCAAATTGTAATAATCAATGACAAGAGATTAGAATGACTACGAAATATAATCGATACATCATGACCAGTCGATGAACACAGAATATAACTGATTACCGAAATTATAGTGTGAGTCTTTAAAACAAGATGATTTCTTGTTTCTCAATCTCATAGCATATACTTAGAGAATAAGACAGTGGACATCGTCGATGCATGAGAAAATTCAAAATTCATAGAGAGGCTATTGTACACAAGTAACAATATATACTCATTGATGGCGCGGTGTGAATTTATATGTAGTCTTGTAAACCTCACAGAGTAAAGAGCTCTTAGGATGTCATCATAGTGGTCCACGTAATAACCGTAGAGCTACACTAAACTATTCTATATGGTATGTCTATATTTCCAAGTCCCACACCAAGATAGC
>JABUQX010110544.1:17500-20000 GCA_015478945.1 Trachelipus rathkii | reverse complement strand
TCACTTGGGCATTCAGCGGGCATGTAAGTCGTCGTTCATCATGACTTTCGATATGATCGCCGAAAGTACTCTGCATGTTAAAAAGCCAGTTGTTAAGGCTCTCCAACCAAGATCTTGGATATCGTCAAAACCTCCAGCACATTCAACACATTGTGGAAATGGTTTTAGGAGCCACGGAAAGATGGAAGAAAAAAATCACCGCAGCAAAACTGGATTTTGATCTGAATATACCACAAATTGCTGGTAGGCTGCAAGCACCGCAGCAACCATCAGCAACAAATCCCACAGAGTTCTGGAGAAGATCCTTAATAACTCCGTATCTAGATTCTATAACCTCTTTTTTGGAATTACTGTTTTCTACTGAAAATACATCTGCTTATGCATTGACATATATACATACCTACCACATTGCTACTTCATAACAATCGATGCAGTTAAAGGAAAAGAGCCTCATTTTATAGGTTTTTAACATAAAAAGCATAGAAGAAGAACTAGAACTTTGGTACAAAATTTGGAAGACTGAGTAGTGAAGAACAAAAAGATCTTGTTGTCTCCCAAGCCTTAAAGGAGACTTTGAGTCGAGTCGCGGGGGTCGGGGAGTCGGTAATTTTGAAGAGGGTGGAGTCGGAGTCGCAGTTTTGAAAAGGTTGGAGTCGGAGTCGGTAATTTTCAGAGCTCGGAGTCGCAAGTCGGAAGCGGGGTCGGTAAACTTCAGATAGTAGAGTGGAGTCAGAAAATTTTCGGAACTGGACCAGTTGAATTGTGTTTCTGTGGTGACTTCAATCAACTTTCAGCAAGTTCACTGACTTGCGACTTCCATATCTCAAAAATGCAATTGCAAACTTCGAAATTTTTTAACCTGCACCTTATTTCAATTTGAATTATATTCTAATAAATTTAATCTTCAACCTTATAACATCTATATTAAATGCTGAAAGAAATAAAAAAAACTCCATGCGTACGAAGAGAATTTCTCTCATTGGACAATGATATTGTCTACTAGCTGTTTTAATTGATTCCTATTCTACAGGGTAAGGCCTAACTGATATAACAACAAAAGCTTAATCTTACACTTTTGCAATTTCGGTCCATTTTGCAGAGCTGGGCGCGCCAATATAAAAAAAATAATAATTAAAATTTTTTTTTTTGAGTGCCCTGCGGCCTATGCGCCTATGCCGCCGGACCTAGTGCGCCTAGCGCCTATGCGCCTATATTTTTGTCACATCAGCGCCTATTCGCCTTTGCGCCTATGCGCCTGCGACTTTTCGCCGGCCGGTGGCTGTTTGCTAAATTTATTTGCAAAGTAAACTTTAGTGCGATAATAAAAGCATGCTTTTATAAGGAAGAAAAACACATTTATTAATTTTTGTAATTAAAACACCGTAAACTAATATCTACACGTCCTCTTCCTCCTCCATGTCCTTGTGGTCCATGTTTTCCCCCCAGGAGGTTCAGCACGAGCGCTGAAGAAGTTGAAAATTTTCAGAGCCATAGTTGCCAATTTATTTGTAGTTAAGAACTACTGAACTAGTTATATATTATACTATATTATATATATATATATATATATATATATATATATATATATATACTATATAATATATAGATATTTATATATATATTAATAAAAGGTAATATATTAATATATATTATATATATATATATATATATATATATATATATATATATATATATATATTATATATATATATATATATATATATAATAAAAGTTTTACACTGGTTTTTAGAATGATACAAGTTTGCCACGCTTCTAAGTTCTAACTTTTAAGGGTAAAAAAAAAATGCTTTGTTCCTGTTCATAGGCGCGGCTATAGGCGCAGAGAATTGGCTGTGCGCCTTTGCTTAGTCCGCCTTTTTAAAAATTGTTGCGCCTATGCGCCTTTGCGCCTACAAATTGATAGTGCGCCATAGGCGCAACTCGGTGGCGCAACGCCCAGCTCTGGTAAATTGTTTACAATGCTGGTTGCAGGAGTTGTAGCAAGAAAAGGGAAAACATCTGAACATTGCCAAGTGATGAAAAACTACAACTATTCCCCATTACTACCTTCTCAAGTCATTTTTCAGAAAGCTCAGAAGATGAGTATGAAAAGCTTCTAGATATTGAAGAGCTTAGTCGAAAGCGTCAACTGCTCTACCTCCAAAGCAAGTTAGCGTTGAACGGCTTTTTCTGCTCTCAGCATTATAAAATCAGACCTAAGAGGAAAAATGATGGAGGACCTGGCAGATGCTATTCTACATATGGCAATATAATATATTTATATATTATATATATATATATATATATATAGTAATATATATAATAATATATATATATATATATTATATATATATATATATATATATATATATATATATATATTATACTATATATATATATAAACGTGAACTTCAAAAAAATATTTTCTACTAGAAAAAGGCTCAAAACATACTTTTCAATTCTAAAGGAGAAGAAAGCCAACAGAACTAGCTTTAATGAG
>JABUQX010110544.1:5000-7500 GCA_015478945.1 Trachelipus rathkii | reverse complement strand
TGTATGCTCTTTTCTTTTATTCCTTTCTGGTATACCCTGTTCTCTCCTTCGCTATCTGAATCATCTGAAGTACTATAGCTTACCTCTTTTCTCCTTCCTCCCTTTCTTCCTTCCTCTTGTAATTCCTCTTTTTCCTCATCCAATTCTGGTTCTGGTTCTGAATCCATTTTCTTTCTATAAGGTGTTTCACCTTGTATTCTTGTTATGTGTACTCTGTTTACCCACCGCACCGAACTCCCATGTTTTACGATAACCACCTTCCCATCTCTTCCAATCACCTTAGCTGGCCCTCTCCATTCTTTTTCATTTTCCCTCTTATAATACACTTCTTCTCCTATCTGAGCTTCTTCTAATTTGTGTTCTCTAACATTTTCTAACACCGCTCTTCTAATCCGGTCCTCGGATTTATTTTTAATATGTATTTCCCTGGCTAGATGTATTCCGATTAGGGTGTTTTTTATGAGCTCACATTCGTTTCCTTCTTCTAACATGGTAATTTTCTTCTTTCCTTCCTCCACTGTTAGCACCCCTAAATTTCTACCGAATACCAGTTGATTATGGGCATACCCTCCTTTCATGAACAGACTATTCCTGGCTGCAATAGTCCACTTGAGACATATTTCTAGATTTTGTACTTCCTCTTTTAGTTTCCTCATATTTTCTTTCACTAGCCCTACCATGTTTTCACAGATGCCGTTACTCCAAGGACTCTCCGCTGCCGTACATCTCATCTTTATACCGAATCTTTCATTTAAACTTCTCATCTCTTTGTTATTTAATTCCAATCCATTATCTGTAAAGAAACATTCAGGTGCTCCGAATACACTAATCCACCTATCTAATACTTTCTCTGCTATTTCCTCCCCCTTCTTACTTCTTATCCACGTCCCCTGACAAAACCTTGTTGCAACATCAACCAATAGTAAAAACAATTTCCCTTCAAACTCCCCCAAATCCATAGCAACCACCTCATTAAACCTCTGGCTTTGAGGAAAACCAACTACTGGTCTCGCTGGTGTCCTTTTATACCTTATGCATACCTTACAGGTGTTACACAGATCTTTTAATTCTTCCTCTATCTCCTTTATCACCTCTTCACTAACTCCTTCTTCATTGCGATATGCTGTCTTTATCATTCTCATGATTTTATCACAACTCCCATGACCGAATTGCAGATGTAACTTTAATAATTTAATCCTCCTTCCCTTTGGTTCCAATAGCCATTCTCTCTTGTACCTGCCATACCACATTTCATTTTTATCCCCCTTTTTGTTTGCATCCAGTAACCCTACTCTGATGTGTCTTACTGTGTTATAGTGTATGGTTGCGTTACCTAAATCCCCAAAAATAACTTTTTTCTCATTTAAATCTATCATTACTTTCATTTTTTCCATAGTCTGTCTCCCTATCAACCATGGAATCTCACCTTTTACAACTTCTGTCCTAATCCAAAATTTGATTCCCCCTACCCTACAAGGTATCTTCACGGCTTTGAAGGCCTCGTACTTGTTTTCCCCAAATACATACTGTCCTTTTATGGATTCTTGTTCCTCATTCATCCTCTTAATGTCTTCTCTACTTATATTTACTAACACCTTTCCTAGTCACTTTTCCCCACAAATGGTTGCTACGCACCCAGTATCTAGAATTCCTTCAACATTTTCTGACCAATCACTCTCTTCTCTTATGTCCTCCCAATATACTCTCTCTCTCCCATCTTCTCTTTTCTCTTTTTCCCTCTCTTCTCTAATCCTCTCTCTTTTATTCGGACAATTAAACGCATAATGATACTCTGATTTGCATATCATGCACTGTGTCACTTTTCCCCATTTGATAGGATTTTTCCTTTGGTTATATGTCGTCCTTTTGTCAGCTGTCCAGGTTCTCATTCCTCTCTCTTCCCAATTATGCACTTGTACACTTCTTTCTTCCTTCTCAGCAAATATTCTCTGCAATGATTCTTTCATATTCCCAAATGTAATACTCTCACTTCCCACTGAAGCTAAAACTAACTGTTTCTTTGTTTCTTCCAACCCAGATCTATCCAGTAATAGATAACCTTTCATTTCCTCTCCTACAATAAATCTAACCTTCTCACAATCCTCATATATTCCCTTAAACCTCTGAATGTACGCTCGCATATTCTCCTCTTTCTTCCTTTGAATGTTAAACAAAAATCTCAATCTATTGAACCTATCACTCACCAAATTTCTACCATATACTCCCTTTAGTGCCTCTACTATCAAGTTTATTCCCTCCTTTTCTTTCAGTTGTGCATCTGGTATTCCTCTAATCACCTTGAATGCCTCTCCTCTCAAACTTAATTTTACTTCTATTCCTGGGAACCTTGCAATTCCATCCACATATGCTTCCCATGCTTTTACCCTGTCCAACCAAATTTCAAACTCTTCATCATCCTCTCCACCAAATCTTGGACAACTCCTATACTTATGCTCTCTCTCACCCACTTTCTTTTCATCCTCTGAACCTCCCATTTTCC
>JABUQX010110543.1:32500-37500 GCA_015478945.1 Trachelipus rathkii | reverse complement strand
TATATATATATATGATATATAACTACATTTACGGGCACAGCCTTTCAAAGAGAAAACAGTCGGGCACAAAAAAAAAAAGAGAAGAGAACTGCCTATTTTTAAATAAACATTTCATCCTTTTAATGTAACTGGTCACTGCTTTGGTCTCCACTTTATTAGATGGTTTAAAATGTAAAGTGTCGAGTTGTGTGCTAATATTTATGGATGTGGCTCTTCATGAGAGATCATGAAAAGTATACATAATGAGGTTGTGTCAACTTAAAGTCTTTGAGCTAGATACTCGCATCTCTTTAATAGGTGATATGCCATGTTAATTCTGTTTCAGGTTAGCTTGTAAACCTTTAAGCATGTTAATTTTGGAATTCTCTCTGCTTTAAATTTTTAAAAAAATTATGTCGAATTTGAAAATACATATTGAAATTTCAATTCAATTAATAAAGCTCTAATTTTAAAACATTTATTGAAATATGATCTAAAATATTTATATTATGTCTTGAGTTCGCTAGTGTTTTGCATGAGGATATGTTGTTACTGGCGTTAATGCATAGTAGTGAAACTATGGTGTTATAAAGAAGTATATATCTAAGGTTCTGTTTAAATGGACAATGTTAGGGACGTGTTATGTGTGAGAAGAATTGATAAAATGAGAAATGAACGTGTTAGAGAGATGTGTGATTTGAAGATAGTCATAAATGAGAGAAAACCGAAAAAGTGAATTGAGATGATTGGTCATATGAAAGATTGGAGATGGAAGTTGGTTGGAGTTAAGCCGATGTATAATATTGAGTGTGCTGGGAATCGACCGGGTGGAAGACCGAAGAAAAAGTGGATTGAATCCGAAAATGAATGTTTGATGGAAAAGAATTTGAGTGTGGCAGAAACGAGAAGAAAGGTTCATAAAAGGAGTAAATGGCAGAGTTTTGTGAGGGCGTATGGTTGTGGCCTGGTCCAAGGGAGGAGCCCTACATTGACAAGATACCACAGTGAGTATCCGTGGTGGACTTGTAAAGCCCTAGGCTGGAATTCTTTTTACTGGGATAACCTCTCACTTAAGGTCGTGCTTTTGTACTAATTTTCTGTTTCCGGTGTATGTTGTGCACCTCACCTCCAATCTGGAGAAAGAAGTAAGTGATGATGATGATGATGATGATGATGATGATGATGATGATGATGATGATGATGATGATGATGATGATGATGATGATGATGATATATATATATATATATATAGTAATAGTATATATATATATATATATATATATATATATATATATATATATATATATATATATATATATATATATATATATATATATATATATATATATAGCGCATCTGAAGCGATGAGATTACGCCCCATTGGGGATAAATGGAGTGTTAGGGTACTTCCCAATTCTCTCCAGTACCCAATGGTTGCTCCCCTTCGTACTCATACCCACATTCTTCTTACACCTAAAAACTAACTATCATAAGCAACACTTTCCTTTTAAAAAATAAATAAATAAAAAATAAATAAGTCAAGAGTGCTGATGTTCAAAATTATCCTCATCCGCCCCATCCCCCCCATCGTCACTAGCTGCTGAGCAGATTCTGGTGTCGGGTCCATGCCGCCTGATGAATTACCGGGCTGTCTTCATGCACGGTTTTCCTTCTTCAATAATTTCTTCAACCTTCGCTGCCTTTACACTAATTCCCATTTTGTTGAATATCGCCTCTCCTCTTCTAAACCTCGTATCTTATTCCTAAAGGAAACTCAGGTGTTTTATCGATCTGACGACAATCCTTACTCAGTTCCCTCTTGCTTGATTGTTGTGCTTTTGTGTGCGGTGATGTTGCTTGTTCTCTTGTCTCTGATTTAGAGTCTTCCAAATTTTCTACCTTATGACTCAAACTATCTTGTCAATCTACTATTAAATTCATCTGTTCTGCATATCTATTGTACCCCAACTAACTGACTACTCTAATTGACTACTTAACTCCATATTAGAGCACTTTCTCTCTTTTTTCTCCAACTTCTGAATTCACTTCCATTCTAGGTGCACTTTTCACCTATTTCAACGTTCACCACCACCAATGGCTCTCTTCTAATTCTTAAGATGCAACTGTTGAACTTTTCTATCTAGAATGACCTCGAACAGTTGGTGCAGTTTCTTACTCGTATCTCTGATCATCTTGGATATGAACAGAACATTCTAGACCTATTCCCAACCTCTAATCCTTCTCCTTATTCTGCTAAATTCTTTCCTCCTCTAGGTAAATTCGATCACCTTCCAATATCTGTATGACGTTGTTATATCTCCACAAGTCTTCCGCAGGAAAAACTCCTCTCCTCCCTACGAATCGCCTCTATGGTGCTAGTTTTTGTAATTTAATGTCTCAAATTGGTCGGATTTGTGATCGTACTTCTTTGACTTTCCATGGAATGATTAGTGCTTTGGCTTAGATTCCATATTCTTTCCCTTCAACTTAACCTAACAAACCTTGGTTTAATTTTGTTTGTTCTCGTGTTATTCACCACAGGGGGCGCTGCCTTCAGGAATTAACGTTGTTATCAAACTCCAGAAACTCAAGCAATTTATATTTCAGCCCGAAATTTGCCCAAAATCCACTTTCTTGAATAGAAGATCGGCTTCATCACTTCAAATTTAGTCTCTCTCTCTCTCTCTCTCTCTCTCTCTCTCTCTCTCTCTCTCTCTTCTCTCTCTCTCTCTCTCTCTCTCTCTCTCTCTGTCTCTGTTCCCTCTCTCTCTCTCTCTCTCTCTCTCTCTCTCTCTCTCTCTCTCTCTCTCTCTCTCTCTCTCTCTCTCTCTCTCTCTCTCTCTCTCTCTCTCTCTCTCTCTCTCTCTCTTCTCTCTCTCTCTCTCTCTCTCTCTCTCTCTCTCTCTCTCTCTCTCCCCTCTTCTCTCTTCTCTCTCTCTCTCTCTCTCTCTCTCTCTCTCTCTCTCTCTCTCTCTCTCTCTCTCTCTCTCTGGCATTTTGAAAAGATTGTCAACTTTATATTTGCTTCTTCCTTTTTCCTACCTCTAATATCTTCCGACGTCACAGCTGCCGTTATGCCTTCTGCTAAAGCTGAAATCTTCCCCCAAATCTTTACCTCTAATTCTACCTTAAGCGGTTCCGAAGCTATTCTTGCTATTCCACCCCTTCCAACTTATCAATGACTAACTTTGTAATTTCTTATGAAGATGTTATATCTGCTCTCTCTGAGCATAATATTAAGAAGTAGTACGGTCCTGTTGGTCTCAAAACTTGTGCTTCCGAGCTTGCACCTTGCATTGGAAAACTATTCCGTCTCTGCCTTTCAACTTTTATCTTCCTTTCCTGTTGCAAAGCTTGTGCCGAAAATGGGGACCCCCTCAACCCTTCATCTTTCGTCATATCGCCTAATTTCTGCTCTTTCTAAGGTTTTCAACTATTTTTAACTGGAAGATTTGTAAACATCTCAATTCTTCTAATATTATCTTCGATCACCAGTATAGCTTTCGTAAGAAGCGCTCTACTGGTGATTTTTCTATTTTTTCTAAATCTTGGTCTTCTTCCCTTCGCGGTAGACATGTCGAAAGCCTTCGAAAGAGTCTGTCACAAAGCTTTGATTTCTAACCTTCCATCTTTCCTAATTTCCTTTCCGGGCGTTCTATGGCAGCTGTTGTAGACGACCACATCTCATCCTTTAACCAAAAATGTAGTGGTGTTCCTAGGGGTTCTGTTTTGTCTCCAACTCTCATTCTAATTTTCAATAATGACCTTCTTTCTTTGACTTCTTCATCTATCCACTCCTATTCCGAAGTTTCCACCCTTCATTATTCCTTTCATTTTGAAAGTTGTCTCTCCCCCAACAGCAATTAGCCTGCATTAGAAGGGCAGCCTTGTAGAAACAAACTATTAATGTTTCTCGAATTTCTAGTTAAGGCATTAAAGAATATGACTGTTTTCAATGACTCAAAAACTCAGTTCTTCACCTTTCTACTAGACATAATCGAAATTCTTAGAAATCGCACAACTCAACCTTCATTTGTTCTTAATATTCTTATTGCTTATTTTTTCTTGTGACCTTAAAATGGAAGGTTCACATTACTTCTCTTTCTAAACAAGCTTCTAACAGGTTGGGTGGTGTTCTGAGGCGCCTTCAGAGTTTCTTCACGCCACCTCAGTTGATTGCTCTTTATAGGGATGTCGTTCGTTCCTGTATGGCGTATGTCTCACACATCTGGGGTGGTTCCACTCACACAACTCTCCTTGTAAAGGTGGAGTCTAGGACTTTTAGTCTTTTCAACTCTCCTGTTCTCACTAACTCTCTCCACTCTTTCTTTCTACCTTTCAAATTGTTGCAACACTCTCTTTATTATATCTCTATTACAATAGACACTGCTCTTCTGAACTCTCGAATCGCACACCTCCTCCGCTGAGAATATCTCGTGGGTCAGGCCTTTCTACACAGTCATATTTTCTCTATCCAACTTTCTTACCCCAGATTTAACCGCTATGCTCAATATTACATGTACTCCACTGGTAAAGTCTGGAACACACTCCCTTGATCCATTTTCCGAACCACAAGTGACTTGCACACTTTCAAACGTCGTATATCGGGACATGTCGGCCTTTAAACTTAGTCTAACTTGAGAACTTCCCTCAACTCTGCTGGAATTTGATAGGCCTCTGACCTTTGCTCGCCAGAAGATAGATATTGCTATATATATATAAGAAGAAAGTTAGATATATATATATATATAAAGATAGTAAGAATATATATATATATATATATAATATATATATATATATATATATATATATATATATATGACATATATATATATATATATATATATATATATATATATATAAATATATATATATATATATATATATATAATTATATATATATATATATATATATATATATATATATATATATATATATATATATATATATATATATATATATATATATATATGTTAGAGATGTGTCGATAGTATGTTTACCGGATATCCTGCTATTTTCA
>JABUQX010110543.1:25000-27500 GCA_015478945.1 Trachelipus rathkii | reverse complement strand
TAATAATAATAATAATAATAATAATAATAATAATAATAATAATAATAATAATAATAATAATAATAATAATAATAATAATAATAATTATAATTATAATTATAATTATAATTACAATTACAATTACAATTACAATTACAATTACAATTACAATTACAATTACAATTACAATTTCAATTACAATTATAATTATAATAATAATAATAATAATAATAATAATAATAATAATAATAATAATAATAATAATAATAATAATAATAATAATAATAATAATAATAATAATAATAATAATAATAATAATAAAAATAAAAATAAAAATAAAAATAAAAATAATAGTTATAATTATAATTATAATTATAATTATAATTATAATTATAATTATAATTATAATTATAATTATAATTATAATTATAATTATAATTATAATTACAATTACAATTACAATTACAATTACAATTGCAATTACAATTACAATTACAATTACAATTACAATTACAATTACAATTACAATTATAATTATAACTATAACTATAACTATAACTATAACTATAACTATAACTATAACTATAACTATAACTATAACTATAACTATAACTATAACTATAATAATAATAATAATAATAATAATAATAATAATAATAATAATAATAATAATAATAATAATAATAATAATAATAATAATAATAATAATAATAATAATAATTTGATTGAAAAGACATTTAGTTAAAAATGAAATATTTAAAAAAAAATCAAAATTTAAAAATAATTTTCTGCTCAAGTATTTAACAGAAAAAGAACCAAAAATAAATAATACTACCATTACTATTCGTTACTACTACTACTACTACTGCTACTACAACTACTAAAACTACTACTACTACTACTACTACTACTACTACTACTACTACTACTACTACTACTACTACTACCACTTGTGCTACTGCCTTCTGTTGCTATTAAGAATTCGCAGTACGTAGCAGTGTTAGTAAGAGCAGAATACTGAGTTTGATATTGATTATATATTTTTGACTTTATTTTGTGAATTATATAGATATACTGTATTATATATTACAATATAATAGATAAAAAATCATCTAATTAACCATAAAATTTTAATTAATCTCGCAGTAGATAATACTTAACAAGATATATTGCATAATAATGAGGTTTAAATATATAACTTGTAAATAATAAACTCTTTCTAGTTGAATAATAAATGAATTTATAAAGAGCATGTCCTCATCCATGAAGACATTTTTATTATCAATTGTTCTCAGAATTTAATTACGAAGGCTGCAGTCTTAATTGCCAACATAATTTGATTTAATATCTTACAATATTAAATAAACTTTCTAAGAAGGAAACTGAAGACATTTAAATATAAATATATATATATATATATATATATATATATACCCTTTATATATATATATATACTATATATATCTTTGCCTGCTATATATATATATATATATGATGAATACGAATATATATAATGTTAATGACAGAACATATCATAAGAAGGTAAAGAATTAACTGCCTTCTCCGGGATTGAACCACCGCCATGTTGCGACTGAGGACAATATACCCGGTGCGTTACGACTGAGCTATCCTCCAAGCCAAAAAACTTGGATTCAAGAACGGTTATAAAGCAACCGAGCTCCCTTCAAGGCGACATCACCAGGTGTCCAGCCTGTCCTATCCCTCGTTCTTTATATTGTAGATGTTAAATATTGCATAATAATCGCAATTATATAAGATGTTAAAGAAAGAACATATAATAGGAAGGTAAAGAATTAACTGCCTTCTCCGGGATTGAACCACCATGTTGCGACTGAGGACAATATACCCGGTGCGTTACGACTGAGCTATCCTCCAAGCCAAAAAACTTGGATTCAAGAACAGTTATAAAGCAACCGAGCTCCCTTCAAGGCGACATCACCAGGTGTCCAGCCTATCTTATGCAATATTTAACATCTACAATATAAAGAACGAGGGATAGGACAGGCTGGACACCTGGTGATGTCGCCTTGAAGGGAGCTCGGTTGCTTTATAACTGTTCTTGAATCAAGTTTTGGCTTGGAGGATAGCTCAGATCGTAACGCACCGGGCCTGTGTCCTCAGTCCTCAACATGGCGGTGGTTCGGCGGAGAAGGCGGTGCTTTACCTTCTATTACTATGTTCTTTCTTTGGCATGAGCCGTTATGCAGTATTTAACTACACAATATAAGAACGAGGAGATGCGTGAGCTGAACACCTAATTGATGAAGGGAGCTCGGCGCTGCAACGCTCTTCAGTCAAGTTTGGCCGGAGAGATGCTTTCAGTCGCGCAGCACCAGTACCTAATCTCGGTCTGGCTGGCGGCGTGGTTAATCCGGAAAGGCAGTTAATTTACCTTTCATTATATGTTCTTTCTTTAACATCTTATATAATTGCGATTATTATGCAATATTTAACACATATATAATAATATAAATAATATAATAATATATATGTAATAATA
>JABUQX010110543.1:0-20000 GCA_015478945.1 Trachelipus rathkii | reverse complement strand
TTTTTTTGATGACGTCATCTTTGATACAACCTATATTGATGGTTCATCTTTGATGATGGTTCAGTACATTTGTGGTTCATCTTTGATGGCTCAGCATTATTGATGACTCATCTTTGACGACGTCATCTTTGATGGTACCTATCTTGATGACTCAGCATTATTGATGGTTCAGTATATTTTGATGGCTCAACTTTGAATGCGTTCCCAATCACCGTAAGGGGAGTATCTAGGAGTGTGTCTATTTACTGTTTTGTCACCATTAGAGATGGATTTCTTTTTCCAAGCCAAAGTAGTGAGTGCCCAGATGAGTAGAAAATGGGTGCCAAGTGAGTGCCAAGTGAAGTGCCACATAGTGCCAAACTGCAGGTGCCAAACATAGTGCCAACCTTGAAGAAGTTTTTTCCAAAACTTTTTTCAAGCCATTTCTAGCCTCCCCTGAGCCTTGAATAGCTCTAATATGGGTTCTACCCCCTAGGTTATAAGGACTTATGAGGAATCGGTTGGTTTGTATATTACCAAGTTGCATTAGGATGCTTCCTGACTATGAGCTAAGTCTTTTTTCAACACTTATTTAGCTAAATATAGAATAATATATATATATATATATATATATATATATATATGATATATATATATAATATATATATAATATATATATATTTACTCTCACACACACAACAAAAAAAAGCACACATACCTAAATACATACACTTACACTCACACACACACTTCACGCTCTACCACACACACAACACACACACTCACACACAAATACACACATCTATAACACCCAGCCATAAGACACTTATACACACTACGCTTCCCAACACCCACCCACTACACTTGGTCATAGACACTTTATACACACTTACACTCACCATAGACAATTAACACTACACTTAACATACATATGCACACTTTATAACACTTATTAAGCACTTACACTCTCATAGACACTTACACTAGCCCATATACCTTCACACCTTCACACACACATACACTTACACTCCACACACTCGATATTTTGATCCTTCAACTTTTGATGGCCTCAATTTTTGCTTGCCTCAACGTTGATTACCTCGAGCTTTGATGGTTGGGCAGCTTTGGATGGACTCATCTTTTGATTGACGTCATCTTTGATACCCAATCTATATTGATTGATTCATACCTTTGATGAAAAACGTCTCTTTGTCGTTCATCTTTGATTGGTTTCATCTTTGATGACTCAGACTTATTACTGATTGTTCATCTTTGATGGTTCCCAACCCCTGAGCCTAGAACAGAGATAATATTAATGTCTAACCCCTAGATCATAAGCATGATACAACCAGGGCACAGCCATGATCCCTCCCGCGTGAAGGCCCACGACCTCGCACCCGCAGGTCGCGTCCCGCCGCGTCCCGCCCGCCACGTGCGCCCGCAGGCGCAATATTTCCGCTTTCATGCCGCCCGCCGCGTTGGGCCCCGCAGCGCAATATATCCCCGCGAATGAAAAATAATAATACTATGAGTCATTTTCATTTTTATTTCATAACTTAACATTTTTATTTATAAAAATATTTCGCCGAACCAAAACTGTAACTGATTACAGACCTATTATTATTATTTAACACATTTTTCATAGTTGTGATACCAATGTAAAAACTATTCAAAAAAATCCTTTATATAATAAGTGACTACTTTCATTTTTTTACTCATACCTAAACCATTTTTTACTTAAACAACATCTACTACCACAACGGCTGTAAAAAGTTAAATCCAGCTAAATCAATAGAGATGTTACCTAGCAACAAAAGGGAATTAGTAGGCTTTTGTTTAACTGCTTTACTGCCTTTAACTCATATGTTTTACTGCTTTAACTCATATATTTATTAACAATTTACATACCTTTAAAGCAGTTAAATCAGTAAAATAATAGAGGTGTTACATAACAACAAGGGATTAGTATGCTTTTTGTTTTACTGCTTTACATACTGCTTTAACTCATAGTTTTACTGCTTTAACATATATTTATTAACAATTACATACCTTAAAGCAGTAAATCAGTAAATCATAGAGGTGTTACATAGCAACAGGGGTTTAGTCTGCTTTTGTTTTACTGTTTTACTGCCCTTAAGACTCATATGTTTTACCTGCTTTAAACTCGATATATTTATTAACGATACACATACCTTAAAGCCGTAAGAATCAGTAAATCAATAGAGTGTGTTACCTAGCAACAAGGGATTAAGTAGCTTTTGCTTTTGTTTTTACTGCCTTTACTGCGTGTTAACTCATATTGTTTTACTGCCTCCTTTAACTCATATATTTATTAACATTACATACTCTTAAACAGTTAAGATCAGTAAATCAATTAGAGGTAGTTACCTGAAGCAACAAAGGGATTAGTAGCTTTTGTTTTACTGGCTTTACTGCTTTTTAACTTTCATAATTTATATTTACTGCCCCTTTAACTCATATGCATCTTTTTTTAAATAAACTTTTGAATTAAAATATTATCGTTTTTTTATTTTTGTTTTAATTACTATTATTATGTTTATTTTTATTAATTTAGCTAACGCTATTTAAAGGATAATTATTTATTATTTTATATTTTTTATTTTTATTATAGTATACTTAGTTGTTATTTACTTTCATCACACAATGCAAAACCACACAACACACCACACACACACACACACTTACACAACACACCACCTACACACATTACATAAAGGTTTTATTAAGACAAAAACAAACACCACTTACTATACCCAAATATTTCATTGTGAATAAACATGATAAAAAAAAAATTTCTTTTCATCTGGATCATCAGAGACAAGAGATGACGTAATACATTTTATGTTTTTTAACTAAATACTGTAGATTTTTATTCCTCAGTGATTTATAACTTTAATTGTGAAAAAGGTCGTAAAAATTTACGAAAATCAATCATGATCTTTTAACAAAGAATTTATTATTAATTTAATACTTTTTGTTTTTATAAATTTTATTTAAATATGAATTTAAAATTTTTTAATTTGAAATTTTACGAAAATTTTTTTAAAAACATTTATTTATTTACGTACCTTAAAAAAGCAATTAAATCAGTTTAACATAAGGCGAAGCGCCCTAGCATCCGCCTTTACACCAAGCACTGCCACGTTCTTTGTTCTATTTGACTTTACTGCTTACATCATCTTAGTCATGGTAATAATAAAGTATTATAAAAAATAACAACAGTAGTTTCTTCCCTGGCGAACATAACATGTATTTTTATTATAAAATCTTCTAGATTCTTATTTAAAAAATAACAATGATTCACTTACATTTCATTATTATTTCGCTCAATGTTAACTAAAATTATTTTTCAAAGTTTTTAAATAACTTTGGATTTCTTTATTATTATCTTATGTACATTGACCATCCAACACGAGAGAAAACACAACAACGCGCACTCGCTTACAGATACGAAACTGACCTCTTCCTGGTAAATTGTGTTGAAATAACTACTTTAGGCCTAAATTTAGGGATAAAGTAGTTATTTCAGCCCCGGCGGCGGATTTTAGAGCCTATTACCAGGTCAAAAAAGATTTCAAACTGACGCTCTTTCTTTAAAATCGTGCGTGAAAAAAACTACGTTAGCTTAAATTTTAAATTTAGATAAGCCTTTTTGTACCCCGGCTGATTTAAGCCTAATACCAGGGCAAAAGGTAATCCTAATACCAAGAATCAATGTTATTATTATTTTTATAAATATATTTCAACTGAAACAGCTGGATAGGTAAGATCATGTAAGCAGGTAAAGAACGGAAAGCTGTCCTTTCTTGTTGATTGGATGGAGTAATCCTTATCTCTATATGAACGCGCATGTGATTGGTCGAGACGAGAATTATTATTATCGCTATTTTTTTGGTTGTAAGGTATGTAAAACATGTTTTTTATATCCCTAAGCCTATACCTGCTGATGGAATGTGGAAAAATTAGCTTAGTTATTTAAACTTGTATTTGAGAAGGTGTTATTTTCTTTTAGACCCAAACTCATTCAAAATATAAATCGGCTTGTAGATCTGTAGTAAGGAGCTACAAGTTATCTGATATTGTCATTAATAGTCTGTTTATTTTTACTAAAGTGATAATATCCAATATTTATAATAACTACTTACATTGAGGAATAATTATTAAACAGAATTTGTTAGATAAATAATTAATCACTAAGATAATTTCAAGAAGCAGAAAACGCAAAGAGCGCCCGCAAGCGCCTCGCCCCGGTGCGGAAAAGCCGCATGAACCCGCCGGCGTAATATTACTACGTGGTCGCGAAATATTTTCTTTATGGATTGATTGCCGTTGTAAACTATCTCATTACATCATTTTTTGCTATTTTTCAATAATGCCGTTTCCGGATATGATGAGTCGTCCATTTTATTTCTTACTTGAATTATTTTTAATTTATTTATAGAAAATTGACCATATTCACTGGTAAAGTTTCATTGAAAAACATTTAGTTTTTTGAAAGAACATTACGAGCTAAAAAACAGTTTTGTTTTCATTAATCTTAAAGTTATCTTTGTTTGAGAGTTATTGTCCTAAATATATCTGACGGGCAATTTTGTTTCATCGTATAATTAATCTTATTTACAGTAAGCACCGAAATACTTCGATACGTTCTACAAACTTTCTAGCTACAGCTTCAAAGCTCTTAGATTTAATGTATAGAGTTGTCCCGTACCTCCCTTTTCAAGGTATGTCTTTACGGTTTATTCTTCTCTATGTATAATTTATATGAAATGTTATTTATTCCATGTATTGTGCTTACTTAATAATTACCTTGTACTTTATATAGTGAGTTAGGTTCTAATGCGTGTACAGGCATAATAAACTTCCCCTCCCTGTGTATAAACCCGTTAATTTCTCTTAGTCAAAATATATTATGGTTTAATATCATTATATTTCAAATTTACACCCAAAGTATGGAAGTTTCATACCTTTCTTCTATTCAGCTGTTTGTATTGCATTCACGTGTAACCATTGAAAATATCTTCACGTGGGTTTGTACATAAACCTGATATACAGGATTTTAAATAAACTAATGAGCTTGAACATATGTTATAATATTCGTAAATATACTTTGATACAGTACACAAACAAATATAATACTGAGATGGGCCGGTTGTCCAAAAAGATATTCATCCCTAGGATGTGTGCCCTTACACTATTGGAAAACACGCCCCATCATTTTCGCGACCCCCGCCGTAGTAAATTACGCGCGACGGGTTTTCATGCGGCTGTTCCGCACGGAGGTCAGCGCTGCGGGCGCTCTTGCCGTTTTGCTTTCACGTGAATCTACTATAAATCTTATCGTGATTAATTATTATCTATTCTTAGTTAGTGAATTAATAATTATTCCTCAATTTACGTCGATAGAATAAATACTCAAACAAAAATAGTAAAAATAAAAAACACTTTTTAAGTACAAATCAGTTAACAGGTAATTTTGCACCGCCTAACAGCCTAAAACTTTCCGACTTGTATTATTTGATTTGTTTGATGAAAGAGATTCCAGGAACCGTGGAAATAATAAATGTTTCAATTCCCGGGCCTCAGATTCTTTTCCTCAAAAGTAGCATTATAAATTATTATAAAAACACCACTATACCTTAGGGCTCAGGACACTACTCTACGCTTGTTAAGCAGAAATCCAAGGTACTCAAAATGCTAAGGTTTAAGGAGACTTTAATTTTCTTTATTTTTCGATATTTTTTATTCATCTATAATGTTTAAAGTGATGCCTTGTGAAGTAGAATTAGTTTATAATGTGATATTGGTAACTAAATTTAATAGAAATATACGGAGTAAATGTTAGAGTGCGTGTATAAGTAACGTGGACCGATAATTGCCTCACCCTTAAAAACACCACAGATTTTTGGCGAAAAGAGGACTGATAAATTCGGCATTCGTCCACTTCAAATCCTCTTACCCATCTCCCTAAGAATCCTCATTAAGGTGTTTTATTTAATAAAACTATGATAAGTCAGCTTTCATTTTTAAACATAATGGTCATTACAATATTATTTTAAGAAATTGCGGTTCGAAACGTAATAAAATGTTTCTGAGTTGTGTGCGCATTCGTTTTTTGTCCATTAGCTCGAAAATCGTTTAAAAGAAAGAGGCTACGGCGACTAACGTAAGGAACATTCCTCTAATTCTGTAAGGTTGCCTATTTATATTCTCTTTTATTCTGTATTATACAAGAAATACGAAATTCCTTACAGAAGTATAGTTGGATGGAGACGGCTATTTTTCCTTCTTTCTTTTTACGGACTTTTTGCTGGATGCTTTGACATAAAAAATGATAGAGATGCAACGCTGTTTGACAATAACTTATGAACGTCAAGCTCAAGCGTTCTCAAGCGTTGCTCTTCTTGTATACTATTATAGAGTATAAATCAATATTATTTAAGAAAATTATTTGAAAACTATAAAAATTTCGAGAGTTTAGGTTCGTTTATGTCCATATCGGCATATAAGTCTGTAAAAAAATGCTCACAAATAGCGTAAGATATCTCCTTTAATTATCCTTTTGTGTATTTGGTATATTACAGTAATCTAATTATTTTCTTGTAACGCTCTTGGTGACGTTTTTTACGATTTTGTGCTGTTTGACAAAACGAACTGTAATGTAAAAAATTCTGTAAAGGTTGCAATTCTTTTTTTTTTATTACACAGAATTGGTGTTCTACGCTTTATGGAAGTCGTCCTTTTCCGGGATTTTGCGCTGTTTGATAAAAACGAACGCAACCGCTGTTTGACAAAAAACGAATGCAACATCGGCGTTTAGGCATATTGTTCGTAAGGGAACCAATGCAAGAACGCAAAACTGTCCTTAAGGGTCTTGGCTCAACCATCAAATACCAAGTAAATATCCATTTGTAATCCCTGCCGGAGGGGTTACTTTGCGCTTAATTGAATCCTCATTCATAGCTGTATAAAGAATGTGTACAAGTTAATTAGGCCTAGGTTGAAAAACTTTACCTACCCCATCCTGCTGTAAAAGTGTAAAAATTATTTAAAACATATTAAAATTCAAATCTTTTATTATAAAGAGTATTAAAAAATTATAATTTTATGAAGGTTGAACTTGGGCCGAATTTGCCCCACGCAAATTTTAAACCTGACTGAAATGCCCCATGTTACAATTTTTATAATAAAACATATTTATCTCTTCTGAAATGACTCAACCGATGGCATTATGGTTATGAACTATGTTCCTGTTACTATATCTTGATACAAAGTAGATTTTAATATGTTGACCGTATCGATTTCTTAGCAATAAGCCTAAAATTTACCCGATTTTATAGTGCTCAGAAAAAAAAAAAATCAAAAAATTAATAAAATTAAATTAAAAGTTTAAAAAAAAATTAATAACTTAGACATAAAAATTACATTATTTTACATCTTTAAAGATATATTTTACATCGTATAGGCTATTTTGAGCCACTGGACCGAATTGCCCCACGTGGTCCGAATAGCCCCACATGGACCGAATTACCCGGGTGGGGGATATATATATACTGTATATATCATATATATATAATATATATATATTAATATATATATAATATATATATATATATAATCATATATATATTATATTATACTATATATATATAGAGGTGTACAGGATCCGGCCGGAATTTGACCTTTTTTTCCGGTTCCGGTTCCGAATTACTAATTTACTTCTGAGAAAAAATTTTGCTGGAGAGATATTATTTATATAACCCATAGCCCATCTTTTAACAAAATAGCCTTGTGTAATATTCATACACAGTGTATCACATAGCTACCAGCATTATTAAATTAAAGTTTACTCAATACCTCAAAATATAGGATTATAAGATATTCACATTAAATTCAAATTTGATTTCCAAAATTTACACATTCAAATAATCTATTCCCTCTCACTAAATATTTTATAACAGAAATATAGAATATAGGTCTCTATAAGTTTGAAATATATATTTATATTGATCCTTAATATATATATATTATCGAGTTATATAGGTAGATCCTAAATACGTATCACTCACGTGATATACTATATATATATATTATATTATATATATAATATATATTATATAATAATATTATATAAATAGTATATATAATATATATATAATAGTTATATTAGGGCTATGACGATACCAGAAAGAGGGTACAAAGAATACGATATCCTGCATATCTTAAATTTAGGATAGCGCATACTCTATTTTTTAGTGCGATACCGATACTTTAATTAATATAACTAAATACACAGTAAATTTAAAAGACATTTGTTAAGCACTGGCATAGGCAACTCAAGATATGTGCAGATTCCGTTAGTGTACTCAATACGAATACTAGTCATTTATATATTTCATCATTTGTTGTGCCCAAGTATTATTTATTTTATACAATCACACTAGATATTTTATAAGGAATAATAATTATAACACTTTATTTATAAATTTAATAACTTTTTATGTTTGTGTTTATTTAAAAATATTCGTCATTATCTATATATCCTTAGTATTAATTAAAAAAGGATGAGCCTAGCTTCAGCTTTCATGTCTTACGATTAACAATTTACAAAGAGATTCTTTAACTAGCTACAATATAAAGAATAAAAAAATGAAAGAATCGGAGACCTCACATAATCAGCCGAAAAAAACGCTTACATCAAACATGACATAATAAAATACTCTTTAAGATAGGATATATCATTCAATACGCAAATTCAAAAATTCACCAAAATTGTGATGCAAAAACATTAAGCTTTCACTAGTAATCTGGCGAAGCAGTACTGTGTCTTTTTGTGGTGTGTTTACATTTTCTTCCTAACTATAGCTCCATTAATAAATACGCTTTCTCCGACTGACTGAAGTAAAGTGCTTGATATTATTGCCCTGCAAGCCACTGATAATAATGAAAACCTTGGCCCTTTTCTTGACCCGCATTAAAGGATTCTCTTCTGTAGGCAGCATCTCCATGTTTCGTAGAGCCTCATCTTTTCACAGATTGCAAATTTGAAATTATCTTTTCCCTTGATGGCTGTCTCTTCAGTTTTTACGCGATGATGTGTCCTAGTGTGTGATTCTCTCAATGAAGTGAATTGAGATGTCTCACAAGCTACCCCAGATAATTTGAACTCAAGCAGATTAGAAAACTTCCAACAAAGAGTTATTTTAAAAATATACCCAACATTCTTCCTTTGTTCAAAGTTCAGGTTTATTATGCTTTGAGAAAAGCCACATCGTCACTATCAAGTGCTGTGCCAGGTAAGCGAGTTGCTCTGAAGGCGGTTCATTCGCTGATCTCTTGTATTTTTGTTTTTGATTTATTATGGTAAAAATGCTGCAAAGATACTACCTTCGTAGGATTATGCTATTTTAATGCATTCTAGAAGTTGCGTTCACCGTGCTCTCGGGAGTGCCATTCTTGATGGATAATTTGTTCAGCTAGTACTTTATGAAGAATATAATAACTTCTATTAGAACTACATATAATGATTTATTATTATTATTATTTACAAGTATTCAGTCTACCATTGCACGGGCAGAAAGCTCTCACTGATTCACAGGTGGTGGTAACACCTGCGAAAAAGATCATCTAATCGAAAATTAACTTCATGGCTATTAGCACAAGACGCAGTCTTTTATTGATAGTGACATTAATTACTGAGTAGGAAACAGATTATGTAGGAAAAGAGAAGATCAGAGACTCGGATAAGCGTGAAGGAAAAGAAAGAAGGAGCCTTGCAGCGAAAATATCTGGATAGGATTTAGATAAGTCAAATCCAAACGATACATAAATTCATGTTGCCGACCAGCACCCTTGTGCTACGAGGGTAGCGAGGATAGGTCGTGATAGTTCCTCGAAGCACTTTGGCCGTTACATACCTCAGGAAAAGGAAAGCTACATCGCTGCCGCAAATTAATGGGCAAGTGAACTTAGAAAGTACAGGACGGATGTATAAGTCTTTTCGCCTTTACATCGACCCTATCCAAAAGATCGTATGAAGACGCAGAGCCCCGGCGCCCCACAGCATATTTGAAGAGCATACTTCCATACAAGGAGGATGAGCATTGTATAGTTGGGTGCTAACTAAGAATAGAAAAAACTCTACGCACTCTCATCTCAGGAACTACCTCCTATTTCTTTGTCCGCCATTCTCTGCATTGCACTCTGTGATTGATTTGTTTTATTCAAAACATTTTGTTTATTTTAAGGCCAAGGTTTCTAGATGTCAACAGAAAGTACAGCTGATAGAATCTGTTAATTCGAGAAAGATAGTAATACAAGCTGTTATAACAATATAGAAGAATCATGATTTGTAGAGTTGAAAAGAGTTATATATTAATTTATCACATTCTTGAGTGAGACGTAATATTACCCAATTCTCCTCTATGCAAAATTCTATCAGAGTATCAGCGAGATTAACAGTAATAGAATACTGAAATATAGATAATTTCATAACCCATTAGATGGAAAAGGAAATTTAAAACCAATGACAATCATAGACCAGACCAAAGCAGACACTGTTGAATATGATTTGATGAGTAAGAAGGTGTGATAGGGAGACACGATCATGTTGAATAGAAATAATCTTAGGATTAATAGTAGGAGACTAAGACAGAAACTTGAGGAACACCACTATTGACAGAAAAAGAAGTCGCTCATCACGTAACAGCTCTAATTAATGACATTGATTATTTGAAAGAAGCTAGGACATAGTACTGCAAAGAGAAGAAGGAAACCAAAGGATGGGGAGCTGGAGAGCAGTGACGTGTCCATACCGGTCACAATTGCTTGATAATGTCAACGCGCCACACACAAGTCTTCCCGCAGTGAGTTCTAAGGGCAAGAAACATATGAAACATATATTAAATAGGAGAATGTAGTATATATATCGTCCAGTAGAGCTCGAGCACGAAAGCCGTATTAACTGGTATATCTAAAGAAGAGAGGCAAAAGAATGTATCAGAGATCTATAAAGAAGATGTAGTAAGTCTGAAAGTGTATTCTCAATTCTCTTAGCAAAAAGATACAATAGGTTTGGAGTACTGTGTTTAAACAGCTAGGCATAGTTAGAGAATCAGGGTGGAGCGGCATTCATTTTTCGGAATAAGATATGGACATATGTGCGGTTCGACATCGTGAGAGAAATGTTGAGTATGAAGCATAGAGAAATGTTTGAACGAGGGGTGGGTCCAGCACGGAAGCACACTCCTCAAAAAACTCGGAGAGAAATGCCATCTGGGCCACGCTCGGCTGCGGTGTGCTATGTGTAGTATGATTCTAGTGGATAGCTCTGCGCTGCTAGGTTGATATGTCGATGTATGTGTCGTTCACGATCAAATGAATGACAGAAAGGCATAAGACAACTGATGTAGGAGTTATGAGAGTAAGAGTGTATTGTACCAGAAATTCGTCCAGGAGTTGAATTAGAGGCAACAATAGGAGGCGAAAAAGATGATTGGCCTTTTTCAGTTGGTTTGTTAACACTGATTCATCTCGAGAGTCGGTGAATAGAGGGGAGATGGGATTGGATTACTAGAAGTTGTGTTAGAGATGGTGTTGCAAATGAGGCAGAGAGATCTTGTTAGATGGGACAAGGAAGGTCAGCCATTTTCGTTTAATGAAAGTATGCTTTGCTCGTCGAAGAGTTATCCCTGCAACGATTTCTGGCTGATGTGAAAAATTGGCAAGTAGAGTGATAGGAGGACGAGAATTTTTTCACACCCGATAAGCATTGTTCTAGCCTGAATGGCCAGGAAACAAGCACAATCTCGAACCATGGATTTGAGGAGAAAAAGATTTAGTCAAGAAGGAATGAACCTGCTCCAATTAACAATTACAGTTCCCCACTTTATCGGCAGAATCTGAAGCGTTTTAAAGTTCAAGCCAGTCCATCTTCTCAATTATAATTTAGCATAGAAAGCAATTGCAATGCCCCCAAGCCGATCAAAGTGCCCAGAAAAAACGCATAGGGGCAGGATGGAGATGTTGAGATGGAAAAGTAATAAAATTAAGTGACTTTAGATGCTGTCCAAATTGTTTATGCCCCGATATGATCGTAAAAATGATGGTGGTAATATTAATAGAGATAAGGACGAGTGGTGAACATAGTGTCAGATTGTGTTTCAAGATCGTTGGGAGATCCAGAATGTGTAGGTAATATAGGTTATGAATCAGTATTCCATCCATATCATTTGAGAATATGAATTGATTCAGACGATTACTACACTAACTAAAAATCATTATAGAGAGATGAACACAACAATTCAGTTTGTGCTGTACATGGAAATCGCTGAAGATAGAGGTCCTCTCAGTAATGAGAGATAATAAAGAAATAATAACAATAAGATACTCAGTTAAGATATAAATAAGAATAATAGAGTAAATCCAAAAAAAAGCAATAATTAAAAATAAATAAAAATGATAAAATATTATAAATCAGAAATAAAAAAGAGAACACATGAAGATATAGTTAAATAAAATTATAAATGAGTATAAAAGAGTAGCAGAAAGCATAAGAATATATTAGTAGAAGGAAGAAAGATTTGAAGCCACAGAAAATCGAAGTTAGAGATTCGAGATTATTACCAGAGTAGTATATAGGAATAGTGTTATAAATATAACAATGGCAATGAGTCATAAACTCCAGCCTTTCAAAGCGAATTTATAAATAAGTACTCTCTCTAGGATGATATTTAAACGAGATTCGAAGATGAATTCTAGCCATCCTGGGTTCAGGACCATAGCATTTCTAAAATTATGGTCACTTGTTTATTAGTAACTGGGACAGGAGTATTCATGGAGCCAGAGTTAGAGTGGCAAGCATTGATGTTGGTAAAGTGTTCAAAGAAAGACACGCCTGTGCAAATCCATCATCATACACGCACACGCAGTCACAACACCCCCAAATCAACAATAAAAAAAAAAAAAATAAAATTATACATGAACTTTTTTGGAAATTAAAGTAAATAAATATGAGACAAAAACAAAAAGGAAGAAAATGAGTGTAAAAATTTTTGGTGTACTGCATAAGTTAAGATACTTAAGTTTTTTTAAATAAAGAAATAAACCCTAAGTACATGCAAAAATATTTTAAAATTAGTAGAATTAATCCGAAAGTTAATAAAACACTCACACGCTCTACGAGCTCGCGTCAAAAAAAAAAAAAAAAAAAAATAAATACATGCTTGAATGCTCAGCTAAAAAAAGTGAATAACAGAAAATCTGCTAACATTAATTATCATACAGTCTGTCCAAATTTAGGATAGTGTGTTGCTAGCTAAAGACCAAGTGGAGATTAAAACCGTCTAAAATTAGATCTTTAAGATTACTAAAAGGAATCGTAGGTAAAATAGCAATATAATAACATAACTTAGTACTAGTATCTATATCGAACTAGATTGGATTAAGTTGATATTCTTATAAAAGTTTGTTAATATCATATATTTCATCCAAAATGAAGTAAGAAATGTTATACACGGCATTAGCCATGGCCAAGAAGCCCTCTGATACGCTCTTCACAAAAATACTCGATAAGCTACCGTTCTAAACAGTAACCGACAAATTAAACTATACGGTAACGTTCCTAACTAGTATATTAACTAAACCCTTATTTAGTATTGCTATGTACTTAACACCTCTTAATATTATAATATTTATATACTATATGTACTGACTTTAAATTAATAGGTATTGATTTAATTAACTTATCATAATATATATATATATAATATGAGTATATTATAAAGCAATTAGTAGATCTGATGCTAAACAATTTTACCAACATCTTTACATCATTCAAAGAACTCTAAATTATGATATGTCCTACATACTAGACAAAACATTTTCTGTGCAAAAGTGTGAGCTCAATTGTTAAATAAAGTTTTATGACTGATCTCGCCACCCGCTCCATGTATGATATTTTAAGGTATGTACCACTCTATTGATTTAATCGTTAGAATGTAGATCGCTGTATATCATAAATGGATTATACATAAAAACCTGGATATTAGTTAGTTTATTAAGGTTTTTTTATCATATAAAGCTTATAAAATTTCAAAGCAATTAGCTCTATATTATGCATAAACACGAAAAAGACTTACAGTAGACTTTATAACACTATTCTATTGATGAGTTAAAGCAGTAAGGCGCGAGTAAGAGAGCGAGAGAGCTGGGAGAGAGGTCGGCTGTGTAATGTGGCAAGTATTGGCAAATACTTTTACAGTGGTACACTACTTATACTAACTTAGATTTACTGAAGATATAGTGCTACCTTTTAAGGTCTAGTAAAGTATATTGACATTTATGAGAGATACTAAATGATTGTTACGCTTTAGGTATGAGTAACGTAGACATTAGTATATACCTTCAGTGTCGACTCTTTGTATGTATATTATTCGAACATCCTGATGATATTTTATAATTTGGATAGATTTACATTGGGACACGCGTTACAAAACGGTATTCAAATACTATATACACAAAAGCTGTTGTATATCTTGAAAAGTAATCATGATACTCATCAAGGGAAACTACATGCTATTGATATGATAGTGAAGTCTCAAAATATGACAAATTAATAGCTCAAAATAGCCGCAAATATGTTGTATCTATTGGTCGATAGAACAGTTGAATGACTCATGTGTGGAAAAAGCATGTGTCATGACAAACAATGTTGAAATACCAAGTACGAGTTCAGAAAACATAAAGAAAAACTTTTACAATGAATGGGGAAAATTAAAAAAGGAACAGTAAACAATAAGAAACAGTCAGTGGTCTGGTTCAGAAACAGAGAGATTGGAACATTACAAAATCGACCGTATGATAATCTGTTTATATATTTGTCGTGCTCTCACGGCTTTCCATTGATATCGACAGGGATAGACGAAGATAGTCGTTTTTGATGCTCCAACCGGGGAAGAAAAAAGACAAGGCAAATGTTGGAGTGATTAAACGTATACGGAAAGAAAAAGGGAATTGCCATAGTTGGACAGGGCCTTGCACTTCTTGTTACTCCAAGAGAGAGAACAGGCTCGCGACGGCAGCAGCAGCGTTTGATGTAGTTGTGTTGTCAACGCTTGTAAGGAGCAAAATTATTGCGGGTGCTGCAATAAAGCGCACTGCCTCACTCACGTCGGACTCGAAGAATATGTGTTAGAACGCGTTTCATCGCACATTCAACGCTAGGAGGGAATGCTCAAAGCCAGGAGACTCAGTTGAAACTTGATGGGGGACACGTTCCTCTCTCGCCTGCAGCTCTATGATGCTACTCAAAAATTACATGTGACAGCATCTGCTTCACCAAATCTGATCCCAGCACTAGAGGCTCGTTGTCGCAACCGTGAACGCGTATTAGCATCAAGGCTATTTCATCAGATCAGCACCGAGTCAAGAGACTCGCAGCTATACAGACATTGACAAACTAACAGAAGTAAAGAGATGGCAGAAAGACTTGCTGAAGATTTCAAACAAATTTTACGCATCTAGGTCTCAAAATTATAACATTTATGTGCGATGGCTTAAATCTATAGGAAGATTGCACCGGTCCACTGAAAAATAGGGTTGGTCGGAACAACTGCCAGTCCCTAATTTCTGATGACTAATGAACGAATTGCTCGATATGTAAGCTTATGGGAGCGTCTCTCCGAAGGTTACTCGCTAGATCCTCAAAATAATTGCAGATGCTGATATATGACAAATCAAAAATAAGGAATTGTCAATGAGATGAACCTGAATCCTCAAGACAGCAATGCGAAATCTTCTCTCATTTCGAACACCACTATCCAGCCAACACAGTAAGGTTTTAGTGAATGTGCCCTGTAATTCTTAATAGTAAGCTAAGAATGGTAGAGACATAATAGTGCAATAGCGGATGACTTTGTCAGCATCTCATCACAATTTAGAATATAGAAATTGGAGATAGCAGCGCTGATGTCTCAACATGTCACCTTTGCTGTGGATTCCTCACTGAGTCAGATTACTCTTATTTAAGAGATCTGGTAATATTCAACGGTTTGTGAGTGAAAAGTGCATATACAACCAAAGTATACCTGAAACGCCAGCGAAAGAGACCTGTTTGCAATGAAGATCAAAATAACTAAGTAGCTGTCGGATATCGTATTGATGCCATTTGTTGAAAGCGCAGCTTGTCGCAGAAAGCTCAACAAGACCTTGCTGTATTGGTGTGTAGTTACAGGAATTTCTCGATCTGACAAGTTGATTTCACCATTGGTAAATATGGCTCCGACATCAGGATAAGTCTCGTATTAAAGTCCAGGTGAGCATCATCAATTGAGAGGCCAGGTGTGAGTGATCTCTAAATCAAATTTTAAGCTCGATATAAATAGTATGTGTAGTATAATAGTTTAAGAAACCAGTGTAGCTGATGTATTAGCAAGAGGAAGAATGAGATAAAGGCGTTATTAGTCTCTCTAGTAGTGTTAAACAACAATGAGTGTTAAGTTGAGACGTGTTCACTCGTGATCATTAAGATGCGCTCATCTCACTGCTCCAAGTGGTTATTAGGTATTTGGGATCTTCTACAAAGTCTCTGCAAAAGTACAAGGAAAAGATTATACCATTGCAAGTGCTGCTCTTAATAAAGTTTTGAGTCATGTGTGGTAGCTACCTCTCTGAGGAACTTCGTTGCTCTTGATTTTTGATTCAGAGGTTTAGCTTGAGGACAAAAAATCAAATGAGCATGCTCTAAGAAATAATTCCAGACCGTTAAATAGTGTGTAAGAGCGCAACCCGATATAGATTCTCTGTAATAAAGTCTCGCTATGAGACTAGTTGCAGGGATTCTGTTATAGCATGCCAACCACAATCAACTATTCCTTTGAATACTATCATTTGCCTCAGATTTCTAGACAAAGATGCTGCAGTGTGGAATGATGACGAGAGAGCTATATGATGAACAGCAAGCGGAAATCGTAAAAGAGCTAAAAGTTGTAAATTGATACTGACAGAGAGCGGTGTGCGGCTAATAATAGGAAATAGACCAGCAGCTGAAGAACACAAATGATGAGAGCAGAAACATAGTGCTCTCTCCGTGACAGAGTATATCAGTCATTAGAGGAAATTATTGCCGACAATAATCGCAGTATGAACTATGTCTGTTACAGTGCCGATATTTAGTGAACAATAAAGTATTTATAAATAACGTAGTGAAACTGTATGTAGGTTGTATATTATCTATGCCTCTGTGAGATACTCCACTTATAAGAAGTACGCCGCTATCGCTGTACCTCAATGGTTAGCTGTGAAAATCAAGGAAATCGTAATAGTATGTGCGGAACCCTTAGTAATATTGTAGTAGCAACCTCTAAATGATTTATTCAATCACCTCTCCTATAAATTGCAAACCTCCAATGTGTATTTATACAATATAAACAAAATTGGCGGGTGTCTTGTTTTAAAATAATAATACTAAAATAAAAAATTTTATAATCTTTATATATATGATCTCCATGTATTATCTTAAATTATATATATAATATATTATATATATATAATCATAATATAATCATATTAATAAAATAGATAATAAATATATATATATATATATATAATATATATATATAATTAATATTAATAATATTATATATATATATAATTATGAAGATATTATATAATAAGTGTTTAGAAAAATATAATAGTAACTATAACTCATTGTATATATAGATATAGATCCTTAGTACATATAAATACATGTTATTACGTAATATATTATACTACCCAAATCAGTAATTGCTTACATAATATCCTATTTCATACCTAGGTATGTATAGAACTCATACCCTATACATTATATATAGAGCTATTCTAGGTACTCAGGGTAAAGTAGCTATATAGATAAAGGCTTTATGAAATAATAAGTTATATAATATAGTGCAACTATACAGTATTATATATTATATTATAACTATATATATATATTATGACATCTTGTTTGGCCACTACATTTAGTATAGTGCATAGTAGACGTTCAATTGTAGTAGTACGATAATAGTCAATTTATATAAGGCACTCATTGGCATCTAATTGGCTCATCATATATACCTGTAGTTATACATACTTACCTAATATATGATACGCACTTACATATTATATTGAATATATACTTCTTAATATATAAGCTAAAAGGATATTCTATTTAAACAAAATATTGTATAAATAAAAAACAATCTACACATATAGCATGTCCATAACATCCATTTACTATCGTGTATATATATATATTAGCCGGATATAGAACCAACTTTAAAATAGTTATTGTATATATATATATATATAATATGAGCCGAATCAAAATATACTGAAACCGATCAATAATTGCGCTGTAAGTACCATATCTAAATATGAATTTATATATATCTATATATATATATATATATATATATTATGAGTTTATAATATACTCAATTTTAATAATAGTATATATATATGATACGTCTTATATATTGTTAAAGTCAAACTTACATATGATAAAACTTTTTCGAAAATATTGCTGAATATCGTAGTGTGAAGAAAAGAACTGGTATCGCCAAGTTATTGCGCAAGAGATATTTTTAAAGTTCTCCTCAAATAGATAATTTACCTATGCTCTGAAAAATAGGGAATAAATCTAATTACTCGAATACTCATAGGGAGAGTGGAAAGGGAGCATTTTGCGCTAGTACTGTTATGTTGGGAATTTTAACTATTGTTCACTTCAACCGAAACTATATACAGAGAGAATTCTTTTTTCCAGATTTGTAAATGATTTTTCTAAATAAAAAAAAAGTGCAATGTACCCTTTAAGAATTTGAGCCTTTGCAAAGATCACCAACAGATTTTTTTCTATTTTACCTTTTTAGCACTTAGCTGACTCATCACTATCACTTCTTCAAACGATATTAAACAATAAAATAACTTTGCACAGTAAATTATTTGTGTTACAAATAGTACGGATGATATAATGAGCTGGTTACCTTGGCAGGACCTCACTAAGTTTATTGTAAATAATGCTCGTTTCTAGAATATAAAATTAACTCATCGCGGACCCTGCTGAATCACTTCTGTTACTGCTCACTACTGAATTATAGACTGTTCTACCTTCAGTGTCTTTGCATGATTTCTTCAAGCATCCATTTCTACTCAATCTCTTATTTCATTAGAAATTAAAAATCATTAGTATCTGACTATTAAGTATATTTAAAACAATTATCTTGGTTTGATATATGTCTATTGATCCATTCTCTTCCTTTTTATTCATAAACCTAAACTCTAATGCGCTTCGTCAGCTCTTCTTATTCTCTGTGTCTTCAGAGAGTTGATTGAGAGTATTTTGGAACGCCCAACATATGTTAGGAATATTGATGCAATATAATTAGGTTCATGACTTATAGGTATTCGGTTGGCCGGCGAAAATTAGGGGTAATCATGAGAATGGTTGCAAAACTCTTAGATTCTCGTTAAGTATTAGCCATATTGTTAACACAGTTCTCCAAAGACAGGAGAATGAGTTGCCTATGTATCTAATAATAATTTTAATACAAGAGTCTGTTCATCGATTCACACTTAATTCATAGTAATCAACATATGCTCCTCGTATTGCGACTTGTATTAACATACATCTGCCATATGGAATAAGTGCTGCAGAATGTTGATCCAGTCTCTGTTGCTATTCTTATAGTCATTACATGCTCTTTAAATACTTAGAATTGATGAAAATGTGTAAAAATATTGCCTACATTTTTATTAAATTCACACTGTTCTTGAGAAAATACGGGCTAGTCTGCTTAATATAATTGAGATTATGAATAAAACAGAAAAAACTTGTGTATCCTGCTAAATCAGTTCCAATTCATTTATTGCTCCATCTCGTAGTGTTCAATGGATTATTTAGGGGAATTTCCCGAATTATTCTCGTGTTTATCTGTAATTCAAAATCTTCATGTGTATTGAATCTCCAGAATGAGAAC
>JABUQX010110542.1:0-10000 GCA_015478945.1 Trachelipus rathkii | reverse complement strand
ATAATAATAATAATAATAATAATAATAATAATAATAATAATAATAATAATAATAATAATAATAATAATAATAATAATATCAAATAATAAATAATAATAATAATAATAATAATAATTAATAATAATAATATTGGCTCCATTTTAGGTTCAAGGATTGAAAGGTCTATGTCATTTTTATATAGTATGACTGTAACGCCAGACTACGTCTTGCCACACTATATATATATATATATATATATATATATATATATATATGCTATATATATATATATATATATATATATATATATATATATATATATATATATATATATATATATTTATATATATATAGATATATATATATAAGATTTATCTATAAATACAGCTAGATAATTTATATATATATATATATATATATATATATATATATATATATATATATATATATATTTGCTCGACAACGTAGTTTATTTTCGTGTTACCGATTTGGATTTTACAAATTTTCTACTTCGGCTGCAACTAAATTCACCTGTGCTTTTTATTAATCTCTATCACGTTACTGACTAGCCTACATATTTCGATTATCTAAATTCTAAAATTGAACATTTCCTCTAATCTTTATTCTCTGAACTCCTAATTTAATGTGATTTCAATATACACCTACCCCGATGGCTACCCTCTAATTCCGAAGGTATACAGCTCTCCCAACTCTCTCTCTCTCTTAAAAGATCAATCATGAAAAAGTTAGTGTAACTCGCTGCTCATAAATCTTATATTATTGGAGGTGAAGCAAATATATTAAATTTTCTTCTAACTTCCAATCCATAGGATTGTATCCTCTCGTCCACTGGGTTCCTGCAATCACCTCTCTTACATATAAGTTCTATCCTGTATCTCTAAGTCTTTCTCACGAAGTTGTAAACTGGTCAACTTGAGTGGTACTTTTTTTTACTTCCTTGAATTGATCAATGCTTCGGTATTATATGTCTTTCGGAGTACATAGAAAGCAAAACCGAGGAGACTATCTCGGTACAGAGACATTCATTTCACTTGCTTTCCCTTTGACCAGAAATTTTAAACGATTCCAGTGTTATTTATCCTTCTCTACTTTTATCTTACTCATTTATGCTTTAAATTATTTCTGAAGACGTAATTATTTCTGCTCTTCTTGAGCATAAATAATACTCCTGTGATTGTTAAAACTTGTTTTTGTTGAGATTACACCCTAACTTTGTAAAGTCTTTTGTTTCTGCCAATCTGTTTTAATATTGACTTTCTACTGGAAGTTTCCTTTCAATCATTCTGTGTCAAAAAAGGAATACCCTTTTTATATCCTCCAATTACAGTCCTGCTTCTTTAACCTCTGATTATTCTAATATTTAGACCTATCATAAGTGATTGATTTAATAACATCTTAATTCTTCTGATCTAATATGTGATCACCACTATTATTTTCGTAAGGAACGCTGGTGATCATTCCTTTTCCTCTGATTCTATGAACCTTTTACTGTTGTGTTATTAATGTCGAAAGTTTTAAGTGAATCTGAGCACAATGTTTTGGCTTCCACATTTACTTCTTCCGGCATCTACTGTATCTTTTTCTTTAATCTTCATTGCGGTCATTTTGTGGCAGCTGCATTGGCATTTCTAGATATCGATATATGCAAGGACAACAACAAATGTCACATCAGTGTCTTTAAAAAATCAACTTTTAATGGATTGACGACAAAATTTTATTCTTTCATTCCTCATATTTTTAAAATAAACTTTATTAAAACTCTTTTTGACAAGGGATATAAAATTTCGTCATCTTATGTTAATTTTACAAAAGAGCTTGATTTTCTGAAAAACATTATTTCTGAAGAATGGGTTCCCAGAAATTTTAATTGACTCAACTTTTCGAAAATTACTTTCAGCAAATTTAAAGACAGATCTCAGGCTAAATTAACTGCTCTTAAGGATATTTGGTGTATGAAATTGTCTTCTTGGGGGAAAATGAGTTACGAAATTCGCCGTAAAATTAACAGGGTTTCAAAAACAAACTTCTCACAGTTCAAATTTAGATTTAGATTTTCTAGTCAGAACAAAATTGGGAAATATTTTAAATTTAAAGATAAATACTCGTTACATTTATGTTCATCAGTAATATATCATTACAAGTGCGATGGTTGCGATGCCACCTACATAGCAAAGAATACGAAGCCTTTCCACACGTATTGCTGAGCATAAAGATATTTCATTTAGAACTCTAGGCCATTTTCATCATCCCCCCTATTCAGCTATAAATGTTCATTTTCTTCAAGAAAACCATCATCATATAAAGGATAGCAATTTTGGAATATTGGCCCAAACAGAGGAACCCGATCTTCAGTTGTTAGAATCTTTGTATATTTGACATCTCAAACCGACCTTAAATGAAAATCTAAATTTTAACAGTCTTTAAATACTGCAGTGAGATTTTGTTTAAATCATGAACTCTTTGCTACGTAATATTGTAATTATTGATTTATCTATATGGTTTATTTATTTAAACTTTATATTGTTTTAACCTTTAATTAATTATATACTGTATTACTGTCTCACTGTCCTCCCTTAGGATGGTCCTGGTCTTGTAGAAAACAATGACGTGTCAGTGGACTCAGAATGCGTCTCCACTCGGCTCTGTCTTCCCACAGTCTTCTCTCTTGTATTTCCTTCACCGCAGGCAGCCCACATCTCATCAACGAATCTCGCACCGACTCTCTTCATCTCTTCCTTGGTCTTCCTCTGAGTCTTCTTCCATCCGGCGTCCACTCCCATCGTTTCTTCGTCAACCTGTCTTCCTGCATCCTTTCCAATAGTCCCCACCATATGATTATTTCCACTTCTATCCTCCTCATCAGAGGTGTCACTCCGACTTCTTTTCTGACTCATTCATTCCTTATTTTGTCTTGCTTAGTCTTTCCAATTATTGCTGTCAAGACCTTCATCTCCGTTGCCTGTATCTCGCAATTCTTTCTATTCCTTCTCTACTTTCACTCCACATCGCCAAATCATCCACATATACCATGATGTCTCCCTCCATTTCCCCCACATCCTCTTTAACCTCCTCAATGACTTTATCGATATAAGCTATGAACAATAAGGGTGATAATACGCTTCCCTTTTTTGCTACCTCAAACCATTTTTTATTTTTAAACCCGGTTCTCACATTGCACTTTGCAACTTTGTACATACTCTACCGTGCATCACACAACCCTCTCCCCACTCCATAATTCTCTTCTAAAACCCTCCATAATCCACTCCTAGGTACCGTATAAAAAGCTTTCCTTAAGGGGACGTTGCGCGTAGGGGTTCCTAACTTTTGAAGGTAGTAATCATCAAATCTATGAATTTTAGGTTTTAACACTTTCTAGTGTAGAATTTAATGCTCTTTCGAATGGTCTGGTTATTTTCAACATGCAAAAAATATTTTATTCACAATATACAGGGGGATATGGGGGGGTATTCAATTTTGATATGTCATAAATTAAAAATCACTATAACCTTTTTATTATTTATGTGATCAGCACGAAACTTTCGGAGTAAGTAAAGATGGGAAAGATATAATTTTTGTTTAAATAAATTTTTGTATGGAGAACGGATTTGCCTCTGTGCATGGGAAAATTTCTAAATTTTCAAAAGTTTCCCCATATGCGGCAAACCCCTTGAGTTTACAAAACATTTATTTAAACAAAAAAAAATAAATCGCCCTAGTAATTATTGATCTGAAAGTTTCGCATTGATTGAACAAAAAATAAAAAAATTATCTAATTTTTTAGTAGCAAAAAAAAATTTTTTTTTTAAATAAATAGAACAGGTGGCGTGTAACACTTAATATTTACTCGATTGCAATAAAATTTTCACAGCTTGTTACCTCTACAAGATATACATATTCTATTTAGATTAATATTTGGTATGCCCAACAGTTTTGCCGCTGATCACGAGAAACTTTTGAAAACTTTGAAATGTTTCCCATGAGCAGCGACAAATCTGTTGGGCATACAAAAATTTTCTCTAAACAAAAAATGTCTACCTTCCCAAATTATATACGCTCTGCAAATTTCAAACTGATCGTATAAATAATAATTAAGTTTTCATGGTTTTTTATTTTTGAGTTGCCGAATTTTTTTTTAATGATTGGTGTCATGCAACATTTTTATTATTCATCTGATAAAAATGAAATTTTTATGGCCTTTATAACTCGACGATATACACATCTTTTATTTAGATAAATTTTCTGTACGCCCAATGGTTTTGCTGCTACTTGAGGGAAAACTTTTTAAAATGTATTAGTTTTCCCATGAACAACGGCAAAACGTTTGGTATACAAAAAAATTTATCATATCACAATATGTGTATTCTTTCTAATTATACATACTCTGAAAGTTTCGTATTAATCGGATATATAATAAAAAAGTTATTACGATTTTTCTTTTTATTGCAAAAAAAAAATTCAAATAATTGATGGCATATAACTTTTTACTATTCATCGATTCAAATTAAATATTAGAATTTGTAAAAATTGTTTTTTATTTTTCATTTATATAATTTGTTGTATACCCCGTTAACGGTTTTGCCACTGATCACAGTTCAACTTCTTGACTATTTTACTAAAAGAAAACTTTTTACATTGATCTGCTATTTCAGGGTATAACAAAAAAATTCAACGCCTTTTTATACTTTTATTTTTGTTTTCAATTTTGTATACATTGAACTACATTTTGATGTATGATTCATGCAAATATAAAAACTTTTGGTATATTTCTGATAACTTTTAAATTTTATGGAGAAAAAAAAAGTTGAGATTTAGCAAAAAAATCAAAATAAAAAAAAAATTCTCTATATATTGCTGCTATTTGTAAGTTATTTCATAAAATATATGCGTATGGCAAGTATTTCAGTGAAATCCGCTTGAAAAAATCTTTTGTAGTTCAGCAGAAATTCACTGTTAAAAATTGCTGATAAAAATGCTGATTCATGATATTTGGGAAGAAATTACAGAAATTCTAAACGCCTTTTTGCATATGTTATTAAAACAAATATTGTACAGAAATCTTTCCTCTTTCGAATGGTGTATAACTTATCCCAAAAAAATTACATTAGTGTTTCAACGCGCAACGTCCCCTTAATCATTAAACATACTTTAATCCTTCTGTTGTACTTGTAAATCTTCTCTCTAATCTGTCTCAAGGTCGTCGTCTGTCGTACTCCTACCCTTCCTGTATCCATGCTGTTCCTCTCCTAGTTGTGGTTCTATGATCTCTCTCAATCTTCTCTCCAACACTCTTTCATATATATTTGGGCCATATGATCTATCAAAGAGATCCCCCTGAAATTTTTGCACTCTCCAGAGTTTCCTTTCCTATTAATTTAATATAATATTTTTGTATAAAATTTTATCATTATATTGTAAGACTTGAAAATGGGAAGAAGGATTCTTACCCGAAACTAGTCCGCTAATAAATAATGTAAAATGTTAAATTCGTTTTTTGTCTCTTCTAACATATATATAATATAATATAATAATAATAATATATAATAATATATATATATATATAATAATAATATGTATATATATATATATATAATAATAATAATAATAATATATATATATAATAATATATATATAATATATATATATATATATATATACTATTATATAACAATAATAATATGTATATATATAATATATAATAATATATATATATAATAATAATAATAATATATATATATATATAACATATATATATATATAATAATATATATATATGTATAATAATATATATAAAATAATAATAATAATAATATATATATATATATATATAATAATAATAATAATATATATATATATATAATATATATATAATAATATATATAATAATATATATGTATATAATATATAATATAATATATATACCTTTACTGGTAAACCGCGGTTCAGTTTGTGGTGGTGAATGGCTCCTTGAGGATCCTGATCACCAATTAGTGAAGAGTCTGCTCAAAGGGTTATTTACCTTATATATATATATATATATATATATATATATATATATATATATATATATATATATATATATATATATATATATATATATATATATATATATATATATATATATATATATATATATATCGGTGAAAATAAAGGAACAAAATACTCTTGGTTGAGGCGAGTTATATGAAATATATATAATAATATAATATATATATATATATATATATATATATATATATATATATATATATATATATATATATATATATATATATATATATATATATATATTTTTATATCTTCTATAAGAAAACCCTTTAACTGCAATACGTCCTTATTTATTTGAAGGAAAAATTTAATTTTTCACGTCCTTTTGAATAAAGATATGTTTATTTATGTGTATTATATGCATAAGATTGACTCAAAGCCTGACATAGGCCTACCAGAATTTTTAAATAATTATTTTAATTATATAAAGGTAAACAACACTTAATTAATAAAAATGTTACATATTATTAAAATTCAATAAAGCACAACACCTTCACTGTCTCTATTCCAAAACTTAACTCAGCAAATATATGGTAAACATTTATGTTCACTCTGTCCACCATAAGTGAAAATATCATACATTGATAGATAGATAGATAGATAGTTAGATAGATAAATAGATAGATAGATAGATAGATAGATAGATAGATAGATAGATAGATAGATAGAGAGAGAGAGAGAGAGAGAGAGAGAGAGAGAGAGAGAGAGAGAGAGAGAGAGAGGGAGAGAGAGAGAGAGGGGAAAGAGAGAGAGAGAGAGAGAGAGAGAGAGAGAGAGAGAGAGAGAGAGAGATTCAAATTAAATAACATACAATTTCGTATATTTGACTGTCTCAGCAAAAGTTTCGTACTCACGAAATTTGCTTATTTTTCGCTCAACAGCAAGGTATGACGCTTGGCTTTTTCCTATATATTTTATATGAAATATGAAGATCTACCCATACGCCCACCGCTTTCCAATTTACTCTTAGGAACAGGTAGGAAGGAAAATTTACAAATAATTTAATTATTATAATTATGATTGTAAGGTCGAATAATCTTTAAGTTATTTCACTCAAAATCAGTTTCTTTTACACTTTATATAAAAATTCTGACAAGTTTATTTTGCTTTACCATTTAAATTATTTTATTAAGACTAAAAAATATTGGGTAGGGGCTACCTACCTACCTACCCTAACTACCCTATGTATACGCCCCTGATATATATATATATATATATATATATATATATATATATATATATATATATATATGTATATATTCATCGGTTAACTATATTTATATATATATGTTTATATATATATATATATATATATATATATATATAGAGTCTCTCACAATCTAATACTGGAGTCCTCTTCTTAACAACTCAGACTCTATAGTTAAATAAAACAATCAATTAAAAACCCCTTTAAAAAACTTTAATGAATTGAAAATTATTGATTAAACAATGATAGTTTACGTTTCGGGACCTATAATTGCTCAGTCCTTCATAGAAAGTCGGGTAGAATCAAAAGACCTTTAACAATTTTTAAATTATAAAAACACAATTCAAGGTTAGAGAAAATTATATAATGGCGTCCCGTTCCCTTTCTTCTTATTTATTATTTATCCAATATTAAAGACTCACTCCTATCCTTTATGAATTTATAGAATCAAAATTAAAAAAAACCTTCGGACTAATTAAAATTATTTCTTGTGGATATAAAAAATGATTCCAACATCTGATTTAAGTTTTTATCTTTAGACCGAAATAAAAAATATGCTCCATCCCAATCCATAACATGTTCTTCACGGGTCATATGTCCAAAAACTGCACTGCTTTGATTTCCTCTTCTGACTTCTCCTTTGTGTTGATCGATTCTGATTTTCAAGGACTTCAACGTTTCTCCATAATACGACTCATTGCACATATCACATGGAATGTGATAAACACCTCCCATAGCCTCTCTTTTAGTAGTATTATTGATGACTAAAATGCGTGAGAGAGTCTCAGGAAAATTAAGCAGTGAGTCGTATTATGGAGAAACGTTGAAGTCCTTGAAAATCAGAATCGATCAACACAAGGGAGAAGTCAGAAGAGGAAATCAAAGCAGTGCAGTTTTTGGACATATGACCCGTGAAGACCATGGGATTGGGATGGAGCTTGTTTTTTATTTCGGTCCAAAGATAAAATCTTGAATCAGATGCTGGAATCATTTTTTATATCCACAAGAAATAATTTTAATTTGTCCGAAGGTTTTTTTAATTTTGATTCTACCACCAAAAAATTCATAAAGGATAGTAGTGAATCTTTAATATTGGATAAATAATAATAAAAAGAAAGAGAACGGGAATTGGTTTTTGGTTCTGGAAGGGACGCCGAGCTGGGTCCCGAAGCTACTAAATATGTTGATCGTCAATCGTTTTCAATTCGATAAGAGATTTTTAAAGTGGTTTTTAATTAGTTGTTTTATTTGCTATATGTAATAATAATATTATATATATATATATATATATATATATATATATATATAATAACATATATATATATATATATATATATATATATATATATATATGATATTATATATAAACAAAAAGAACATATAATGGGAAGGTGAAGAAATACTGCCTTCTCTGGGATCGAACCACTGCATGTTACGAATGAGAACGATATACTCGATGCTTTACCACTGAGCCATCCTCCAACCCAAAAAAGTTGGATTCAAAGAACAGTTTTAAAACCTTAGCCGAATACACGTCAAGGCGACATCGCAGGTGTCCAGCCTGTCTTTTCCCTCGTTCCTTAATATTTTAGATGTTAAATATTGCATAATCGCAATTAATAAGTTTGTAAACTAACAAAGAACATATAATGGGAAGGTAAAGATTTGCGATTATGCAATATTTAACATATAAAATATTAAGGAACGAGGAAGGACGGGATGAGACCGTAGTGATATCGCCTTGACGAGGCTTGGTGCTAAAACTGTTCATCAATCTTTGGATGGAAAGATGGCTCGGTGATATCAGTATATCATATATTCACAACATCTGATGATTCAATCTGAAGAGCGGTATCTTCCTTCCCAATTATAATTCTTGTTCGTTTACAAACTTATTAATTTGCAATTATGCAATCTTTAAATATATATATATATATATATATATATATATATAATATATATATATATATATATATATATATATATATATATATATATATATATATATATATATATATATATAAAGAGTATATCACTATACACAATAACATCTCGTTTTGTTGAAACTAGTTTGAAATGCTTGAAATAAGCTGTGAAGAATCTTTCTCTATAAACTCGAACTCTTTATTTTGAATAAAATTAAAATGTAATTGTAATTTAACCCCATTATTTGAGATTAAATTTTTTTTTCCTCAGGCTAAAGCTCGGTTCTGAAGCCATATATATATATATATATATATATATATATATACATATATAATAATAATAATATATATATTAATAATATATAATATGTAATATATATATATAATAATATATATAATAATAATAATATATATATATATATATATATATATAACTCTTCTAATATATGTAATATAATATAATATAATATAACAATATAATATATATATATAATAATATATAATATATATATATATATATAATAATAATATATAACATATGTATATAATAATAATAATAATATATATATAATAATAATATAATAATATAATAATAATATATATCATATATATATATGTAATATAATATATGTAATATATAACATAATAATAATATACTCTTCATATATAATAATATATATAATATAATAATAATAATAATAATAATAATAATATATATGTATGTAGCATACATATATGAAGTGACTGGAAGATGAATAAATCTCACCTTTTTATAGATATCTCCTATGATCATTCACTAATGCTCTTGTTTTTAGGGATGTGT
>JABUQX010110541.1:0-24841 GCA_015478945.1 Trachelipus rathkii | reverse complement strand
TAATACTACACCTATGTCAAAACAGTTTACAGAGTGTCCATACTGACAGTGTCAGTGCAATGAAAACTTAGAAGAAAACATTATTCAACTTCTCGAAAAAGATAGACAAAATGTTGCAGACACAGAGTTTAAAACCATATTCCCACAAAGCTAAAAGTGTATGCGACAGCTTAGGATTGAAATAACAATTCCAAGAACTACGAAGTTCCAGAAACATTGTTGTAATGTGCCTATATCAGACCCGAATCTAAATTAACCGCACTCAGTTTTTTCGGTTTATTTGATATCTGATTTTTCGTTGATGATCGATTTCTTTCGCATAAAACCTATTATCATTTCACTCAGTATATTTTACCAGAAAAGTGCAAATGTACCTTAAAGCCATATTGAAAAAGCATCACTCTTTATAAGACAGACCTTCCGACCCTCCGAGGATACACTTAAAAGTGAGAGTGGTGTCTCTGGCAGCGTGAATGGCCTGTTAGAAAATGAAAAACCAAAAAACTGCGATCGGTGCATTGGTAAGTGTGACAGAGAGGCTTTCCGACAGTGCTACTCTCGAATATCTTAGCAAGTATTGCCTTGTATCCCCCGAAACAATAGAAAGACCTTTTCAACATTAAGGCGTCTGAAAACTTATTTACGGAATAGTGTTGGAGAGAATCGCATTACAGGTCTTGCTTTACTGTCAATTCATCGAGACCTCAGCACAGAAGTCAGCAATGAAATATTTTGTCACCTCAGTCAAAGCAAGGAAACTGAAATGAGACCTTATAAAACGATGGGCAAGTGTTCTTATGAGAATATAGATCTATATATCTATAAATTATATATATATATATATATATATTATAATATAGTTAAATATATATAATATAATATATATATATATATATATCTATATATATTATCTTTATAATATGATATAATATAATATATATTTATTATATTTCATTATATGTGTTAATAATGATATTATATATATATACTATATATAATATATATATATATATAGTATATAATATATATATATTATATATATATATTATATATATATTATAATAATATATATATTATATATATATATATATATATATATTATAGTTAATATTATATCATTATATTATAAATATAAATATATATATATATAATATATTATGTTACATAGGGGCGGCACCTGATAACGAAAAACGTTATCGCGATAACCGATAAATCGATACCGAAAACTTATCATCGATAACCGATATCAGATAACTCGTGATAAAAATATCGCCGATAAGGCGATAACGCCGATAAAATGATAAATCACAATTTTGATGTATTTTTCATTTTATTATAAATAAATGTTAAAAAAAAACACGGACTTTTAGTTTATAAGAAAATCTTAAGTAAATTTATTACATCTTTTCACCTATTTTTTAGATTATAATATAAAATTTTCAGTTTTCTTTCCGGACATTACCCAGAAATATGGAAGAGTTGCTACTTGCTATATATACTGCAAAACTTTGTGACATCTATTATAGGAAATTTAAATTTTTCCCTTTGCTTCTCATGGTGTTTCTAATAAAAATTTATTCTTCTAATTTTGCTCTGATGTTTTAGATTCTATAATGTATGTAAAGAGCCAAAAAGGTTTAGAAAGGATTTGAGATGAGTCAAAGAAATAGTGAATTGCAATTGAGCATATAAAAATATAAAATACTAGTCTGGCCCTTCTGTAGCATTGTATGTTTCCCCTTCATAAAACATGGGCCATTAAAGGTTTTTCATATGACAGGAGTCCTTCTTAAGCTCTGTCGATATCGTTGCCAAGGACAGAGAAACATCGCTCCACCGCAAAGCGCTCAGACGCATTGCAGTATAAACCTTATAAAGATCACAATGAGCACCTTCTTCATTAGCTGTTAAAAGCCTAGTCTAACAGGCTGTCTGTCGATTTCGCCTGCAACCACTTATTTACAATGAGAGCAGCTTTACTCTTGATGATCTTGTTTTGAGACGTTGACCTTGGAGTGTTCAGTGTAATCATCAGATCACAGGATGCTTGAGCAGTAGTCCTTTTCTTTCATGTCTTTCCCTCGCTGCTCTGCTGGTACTGTTGGCTATTCGAGTTCGTACGCAGCAATACTCTCTCCACCTTTTCTCCATAGGGCCTTGACCTTCTGACTTTTTTGGCCATTGTTTCTTCAAAAGCCTTCATCCACATCAGGCGAAACTTTGTTGGGAAAGGCAGTAGCTCGAAGGTACTCCTCATCTTCAAAGTTGCTGGAGAACCTCTTGTCTATGACGTCAAGGAGGATATTGGGGTCGCATAACTGGAGATTGGCATTGGTCTTCAAGTCAATCAGCTTTTTTTTTTTGTTTTGTCACAATGAGAGGGGGATCAGCAGCCAGATTGCCACGTTTCTTCCTTGGATTTGATTCCAGTGCAACGTGACTGGTAGCATGGACCAGATTATTGAAAAGAAATATTATTTAAACTAGTTTTAGAAATGGAGCATACTCTGCTAAGCTAAAAGTTTAAAAAAAGAATATAAAGATTGAAATAACGTCTCGCTAATATTAGTTTATTTACCTAGATAGTTCTACATAATGTCGATAATATTATATATATATAAATAGAATATATATATATTTATATTATATATATTATTATAATATATATATATATAATTATATATATATATATCATTATAGACTATATATATATATATATATATATAATATAATATAATATATATATATATATATATAACAATATATATATATACGCTATAGAAATAATATACTATACCTATATTATATATATAGTATATATAGTATATATATTATATATATTATATCATATAAACAATATATTATATATTATATATATATATATCAGTATATATATAACTATATATATATATAAAATCTATAATTATAACAACAAAGTATCGCATACCCAACTTATGAAAAAGATTTTTGATAAAAGATTTTATCGGATAGCAGATAGCTCGAACACTGTATATCGCGATAAATTATGGCCATCATAGGTTAATCAGGTATTTGGAACAAATTTCATCGCATGAACCCGAATTATCCGTAAAAAGATTTTATCGGCATAAACAGATAACCCAACAGTTTATCCGCGATAATTATCGCGATAACGCCACTTGTATATATATATATATATCTACATATATATATTTATATAGATATATACTATCTATATATATATATATATATAATATATATATATATTTAATATAGCTAAATATATATATAATATAATATATATCTATATATATATCATATTATATTATAATTTATATTATATATCATAAAATAATTTAGCTTCATTTGAAATGTAACCACTTGTGAAAGTCGCAGCCCCCCCCGAAAAAAATTCCTGGCTACGGGCCTGTCAAGCATCATAGCAATCTTTAAACTATCATTCTCCTTATATTTCTGAAAGCGAGTTATAAAGTCTGTTTTTAGCTCATCTACAACAGTTTTTATCCCAGTTGCTGTGTTACTAGCAAATTTGAGAAACTTCTCCATTGAATGAATAAATGGTATTATCTGTGATATAGATGCATCATCTGCACTCATGTCTTTTGTGGCTTTTTCAAAGTGTTGCAGAATGCATACAAGCATTTCAGCAAGATCTCATTGGCTCTCTGTTGGGTTTTTCAAATTTGCATGATTTCTAGAAATGAAATATAATGCAATGGCCTTTTTCTGTTCACAAAATCTTTGAAGCATATAATACGTCGAATTCCATCTTGTGGAAACATCCTGGATTATTTTATGCTCTGGTAAACTTAGTTGACTTTGAATTTCTTTAAATTTTGCCACTCCACTTGAGGAGTGATGAAAATGTCCTGCTATTGCTCGGAATACAGCTAGCATATCACTTACTGCTCTTTGTTCTTTGAAGAGCTTGTTTTGAATACAAAGTTGCATTGTATGTATTACACATGGCAGATGTTTAATTGTCAAGTTGGATTCTTTAATAGCAGACAGGACATTGGCTGCATTATCTGTTAAAATCATATGCACTTTTTCATTAGGTATACCCCAAGTTTGCAGTGATTCATTGATGAATTTGCCAATATTACTTCCGGTATGGGCCTCAGAAAAGTGTGAAACTTGCAAGATATAATTTTTAAGTTTGTATTCAGGTGTTAAAAATCTAGCAGTCAAACTATAAAATGACTCGTTAGTGTGCTGGCATGTCCAACCATCGGTAGTTAAACTAATGAAATTAACTTGATCTAATTCATACTTTACTTTAGCCTTTATTGTTTCATACATTAGAGGAATAACTTTAGTGGAGAAATGAGTCCGACAAGGTACTTTATATTTTGGGGCTAGATGCTTTAAAAGCCGCTTAAATCCTTTATCATCCACAACAGAATATGGCTGCAGATCTAAACATATCATTTCACCAATAAGACGGGTAATACTCTTAGCCTTAGGATGATCATGTTGCCACACTTCTTTTCTTGTCCAAATTTCTTGTAAAGATGCCTGAATATAAATTAGTTTCACATAATTAGTTCTTAAAAATTAAAATGTATTCAAAAAAATTATTAATTTAACCTAGGAAAATGAAAGCAACATTGATTTAAAAGTAATCGCATTGTTGTTTAATATCAATAAATAAACTATAAAGTAGTAAAAGTTTTTAGTTACATAACTTACATTTGTTTTCTTTTTCTTTTTTATATATTTATTAATATAATATGAATATTTTCAACATAACAACTCTACCTATTTTATTCATAATAAACCAAAATTTACCTGTCTCGATGTTTCTGGTGCAGACATATTTGAGCTTTCCCCTATGGGTCTGCTGTTTCCGCTTGGTTCGGGATCATCGCATTTTTCTACTTCTTGTGCTACTTTTGTTGTGCAAAAATCTGTTAAATACTTTTGATTTTCAACTGCTTCGTTTGAGGATTTAGCATTGGAGATCATGAATTTCATTTTATTGTGAACGGCATTATGCACCCCTTTGAGATGGTTTAGAAGATTTGTTGTTGTCATTTTGTGAGGTACTTTACTTCCTCTGGACAAATTCTTCTTGCATAGTATGCACACTGCTTTGCTAATATCATCATCTTTCACCTTAAAATAGTCCCATATAGGATTCGAAGTTTTAGGCATTATACTTTTTTAATTTTGTTATATTTATATCAAATCTGGAACAGCAATATATTAATAAGGATATAATTAAGAATAAGAAAATAATATAGAGTAGCATTACATACGTTTTAAAGTCTTATTTATAAGTATAAAAAAAATATGAATCAAGAAGAAATTAAAAATCGCAACCAAATTATTTTAACTTACATACGTTTTAAAGTTTTATTTATAAGTGTAAAAAAAATATGAATCAAGAAGAAATTAACAATCTCAACCAAATTATTTTAACTTACATACGTTTTAAAGTCTTATTTATAAGTATAAAAAAATATGAATCAAGAAGAAATTAAAAATCGCAACCAAATTATCTTAACTTATTTAATGAGGGAAAAAAAATTGCGATTGGAGTGGGGCGAGCAGATAGATTACATATAAATAGGGCAGTTTTAAAGTCCTATTTATAAGTATAAAAAAAAAGAAAAAAAATCAAAGTATTTAAAAAAACTTCACAGCAGTTAATGGTACTTTTAACTTATTATAAAAAAATATTAAATGCAGGCTCATATTTCTTGTCAGATACCAAAATCAAATCAAAAATAAAAATTAATCCTATAATACCGATCCGGGCTATCTTTTCTTTCCTGTAAAATTTTGCCCTTTTTAAATTTCATAAATATCTTTTCATAACCAAAAAAATATCCTATTCCGTTCACTTTAAAAAAAAAAAGGAAAAAAAAATCTCTGGCAAATTCCTTTAAATATAACTAAAAAATTTTGACCGTGAAAAGATTTTTCTTTCCTTTGATATAGGACGAGCTATGTTAGAGCCAAGTACCGCGTTGGTCTCAAAAAAAAAAATTTCTACATCTACTTAGGGCCAAGTATCAAAAAACAAATATGCTAAAAAAAACTTAGGAAACTTTATTTATTTGTTAAGAATTTTCAGAAACCAAATAAATAGTTGTATGCACCCCAATTTGTAAGGACTATTTTTTATTGATATGTTTGATATGAGAAAGCACTATTAAGAGTATCACATGTAACTATAACCATTACCAAGTAATCAGGAATGACTTTTAGATGCGAAAGAGCTTCGTCGGTTGGGTTGGAGGGGGGGTGAACCGGGGAGAGGAAAAGGGAGGATTGTATTTCGTATGGGTGATAAAGAAAAAGACTCCAGTGTTAGCTGGAACACAGATGGTAATTTATTTTGGTAAATTTCTGTAGATTTAGGTAATTTAGATTGTGTTGAATGAAAAGTTATATAAATACAAATTTAAGAAATATTCCAGCTATAAAATAAAACAAAATTTAAGAATGGAAATCGTGAATAGAAGAAAAAGGGTACTTGGCACCTCTAAGAAAATTATCAGTTGGTGGAAAATTAGTGAGGGAGAGGAGGGCGGGGTGACATTCGCCTATCAGATTCGGAGAGACTAAGAACAGAACAAAATAAAATACAAAGCAAAAAAAATGATGCAACTAGAAGATTCAAAAAAAGAAATTTTAACAACTGCTAAAAATTTGAAGGGAGATGATAAAGAGAGAAAATTCTTTTCTCTTTATCTGACCTATAACAGAACTTTCCTGTCAGTATATCTAGTATATAGTATATTATATATATTAATTATATATAATATATTTATATATATATATAATATATATATATATATATATATTTATATTATATATATTATATATAATATATATATATATATATAGATAATATATCTATATATATATATCTACACACATTTGCTTTTATTTACAAAACATCAATTTTTGCATCATTTGCCAAACGCCAAAGCTTCGCAAAAAATGCCTTGAGGCTTACGACAAATTTGTCGAAGCTTCGCATACCGAAGCCGAAGCCCGAAAATAATCGGACATCCTCCCTAATATATATATATATATATTATATAATATAGATATATATATATATATATATAGTTATAATATATATAATATATATTAAATATATATATTATTATATATTATATATTTATATATATATATATATATCTATATAACTTAATATATAAGTATATATATATATAATGATTATAATGATATATATATATATATCTGTGGACGGCCACTCTCTGGAAGTGGGAAAACTCTAGTTACAGAGACTGAAAACTACAGACGCCGACTACGAAGTACAGGGTAGGCCCGAACACTGCCCTATGTTAAATGTTGTTTTTTCGTGGAATAAAAGCCACGCCACCAAGCCGCCGAATTATCACTTTTCCAAAATCGCACGGCATGTAACTCTCCTTCTAGGATTAATATAAAAATAGCAAAAATGATAACATTATATTAAAATACGAGCAAATGTTGATGTTAATATATAACCAAACCCAAAACGCAAGGTGAGTGTTAGGAAAAAGCGGCGGCTTAGTTTACTTATTTTGTAGGGGTAAATAGACCAAGTAGGCGAACTAGGTCTAGCGGGTGGACGCCTAAAGCTGAGTTAGAAATAGCGTATGCAACGAAAACGCATCAGATTGAATAGCGTATCAAAAAGAATGTCTAAAATCCAGTAAGAAAACAAGTGAAGTGTTCATGCATGCCAGTGAAAATTTGCGGTAGGCTTAGGTAGCGTTCAAGCAATTAGCCTAACTTAGCGGTCAGAGGCTAGAGTAAAGAGAAAACTAGGTGGATATTTAGAGTCGCATGTAATTTTAAGTATAATATGGGGAAATAACAGCTCTGGGATAGGCCGTTATTTCCACACATATCTAACCCTAGTGGACGTTGGCGTTACATAGCAGTTTGGAGAGGGGCCAAGCTGGGTAATAGTAGAGCAGAGGTGAACAACCCAAAAATGTTAGATTTAGGAGCTTTTTATAATTTAACTCCAGGATAGTAAATAGGGTCGCAATAAGATCATATTTACTAAACCTAACCCTAGCGGGACGTGGCAGCTGTACATAAGCAAGTTTAGGAGAGGCCAAGCTGGGGGTGAAAGTAGCGCAGAGGTGAACCGCCCAAAAAAATCTCTCTCTCTCTCCTCTCTCTCTCTCTCTCTCTCTCTCTCTCTCTCTCTCCTCTCTCTCTCTACTCTCTCTCTCTCTCTCTCTCTCGCTCGCTACTCTCTCTCTCTCTCGTTCAAAGAAGTACACAACATAGGCTATTATTTTAATATTATGTGGCTGTGTGAGTCTCATACCAATTGAATGCTGCTTTATGCGATGTATATCGGGGAGAACCTTTTTCTACCTTGTATTGCATATACATAAAAACGCTCCTCCCAAACTAATGAGTTTTGTACGGTGTGGAGACTATAATCAAATGTTAATTGCTGCGTTATGCAGAACTGTATATCGGGAGAACCTTTTCTGTCTGTGTATGCAGATACATAACACAGCCTTCTCAAAACTAACAAATCATTGTTATCTACTCCACATAAGCTTCATATTCTGTAGAAATTCTTTCTGCAGAATATGATTCATATGTGGAATAGTAATAACTAGGTTCACCCTGTCCTAATTCTTTGTTTTTGTTTTTTTTAGGACAAGGGGTCCAACCCTCACTTGTAAATTAGAAGTAGGAAAATAAAATTGTAAGCACATTAACTTCTCAATCAACCTTAAAGAAGCGGTCCTAAGCACCCAGCTTCAGATAGTGACCCCGAAGAGTGAAGATTGAATTCCCAGGCGGGAATCGGAACACCCACAACAAAGCCAGGAAAAACTATTACAAACGAACCCAATCACTTTTGTACCGTTTGTAGGTATTGTTTTTTTTTAACGGGTAGATTTACCCACTCATTGTGTTTGTGCCTCTTTCTATCTACTTCACAGCTTTCTCGAGCCCAGCTGCAGCCATCAAGAGCCAGTTTCGTCGGCAGAGTATCAAACTAACGCTGTTGGACCCCTACCTTGGTACAGTTCTGTATTCACACGGAACATATAAAATTGTTCTCATCGGGTATTTGTTATTTTTTTATTGTTCTTATCAAATTATTATTATTATTATTGTTATATTGTTATTAATTATTATTATTTGTATATTATTATTTTATTTATTATCATTATTATTTTATTATTTCATATTATTATTATTTTGATTTATTATTATTAATTATATTATCATTATTAGTATTATCTATTATGCCCTAGTTGTGGATCCCGAACAAGTGACGCCGCAACTTGTGTGCTGTGGATACCCTCGTACACTCACTCAAAAAAAAAATATAGTAAAAAAAAAAAAAAGATTCTTTAATTAGTTTTATATATAGATCTTATAATATATAATATATTAATATATATATATTATATCATTTATATATAGATATATATATATATGATATATATATATATATATATTATTATATATATTATATATATATATAATAATATATTATATATATTATATCTATATGAGTTTTGGGCAATTAATATTCGCAAAGGGCCTCATTGTATCCTTGATCTAGCTGCCTAAGTGCTGATTTCTTTTATTTTGTCCACCAGCGGTCCGTTATTAGGCCTCCTCTCGCTCCAATTCTCTATTTAACTTCTTTTCTTGCCTTCACTCTGCACTTCTACGCCTTCATCATGATCTACTCCTCGCGAGCAGTCTTTTGCAACCTTTCTTCGTAAAACTCCCGACTTTGGTGTTGACCGGGCTGAGTACGGCGCTCCTACCATCGAAGACGAGAGGAGAGATATTGCAGATTGTCGGAATGCACTACCAGAATCTTGGGCTCCTCAAAGATACAGGTGGTTCTGGGCAACAACATAGAAAACTCACAACCACTTGTACAACACGCTCAAAACCTTATTATGGACCGCTTGCTCCCCTTAGAGAGGAGCTAATGTGGAACTCTGCTGACCGGCCATCTCACTGGTGCGACCGAAACCCCGGAATGTGGTAAGATGCTGGTTGTTGGGGCCTCCATCTACACGGGAGAGAAAATAATTCGCACCCTCTTCTTCCAGAAGATGCCTGCTCGACATCACAGCGTACTGCAATCAATGAACCCGACGTTGTCCCTCACTGAGTTTGCCGCTACAGCAGACAGAATTTTGCGCCCTCCGGTGGAGCCTTTGGTCCACACCTCTTACGCCGTTTCCTCTCTTTCCCCTACCTCTTCGACTCTCGCACCTCCTCAACCATCTGCAACTCACGCCCAACACATTCCCCAATACTCTAACACCGCCTCCGCTACTCTCCCTCCTCCTCCTGTTCCTCAACCGCCTTCTGCCTCCTATCCAGCTCAACCTCCTTATTCTCACCCACCTCAACCTTCCTACTCTCACGCTTTCGCAGTACAACCTCCTCCTTCGGCAGCTCTGGATACCCGGGTTTCGGTTCTCGAAACTGGCATGGCCGACATTAAAACTGCCCTTCTCTCCCTTACAGCGGCAATTAATAATAACACTTTTCGCTCTCGTGATCCCACTCCTTCCAACTTTCGTCCATCTCGCGGTCCTCGTTCACCCTCTGCTTCTTCCTCACGCCAGCGCCAGTATCCTCATGGGTACTGTTATTATCACCATACTTTCGGCATGGATGCCAAGAAATGCGATCCTTCCTGCCCTCTCTATCAGGGAAACTCGACAGCCACCGTCGTAGGAGCGACGGGAGATGCTGGCTCTTTTTCTTCTTCTCCTACTACTGCACAGGATGTTCTTCGTATCTACGATCAGTCTTCTAAACTTGTCTTCTTGATCGATTCTGGGGCCAGCCTTTCGCTGGTACCCAGGGACCCGTCCCAGGACTCTGCTATCCCTCTCCCTGGCCGTCAACTTTTCGCTGCTAATGGCTCTTCCATTCCGGTATATGGTGAGCGGTTATGCACGTTGGATCTTTTTCTCCGCCGCAAGTTCCCATGGGTTTTTCTCGTCGCTGAGGTGACACAGCCCATCCTCGGTGCTGATTTTTTGTCCCATTTTAATCTTATGGTCGATCTTCGTAATCGCCGACTTGTCGATGGCGATACTTCTCTTTATACTCCCGGTGCTATTATTGCTTCTGCTCTAAAGGGTATTTCTGCTGTTGCTCCTCCAACTTCTTCAGAGGTCTCTCCCTTTCTGACCCTCCTGCAGAAGGAATTTCCTTCTTTATTGCATCCCTGCTCTTCCGATACCCCTCTTAAGCATTCTGTTGAACATCATATCGAAACTACTGGCCCACCCACCTTTGCTCGAGCTTGCCGCCTTCCTCCTGATAAACTCAAAGCCGGCCGAGTTTGATCACATGTTGCAACTTGGCATTGTGCGCCCTTCCAAAGTTTGTTGGTCTCCGCACACATGGTACCCTAAAGGCACCACGCGGCGATTGAAGACCCTGTTGGTGATTTTAGGCTTGATTCTGCCACAACCCGGATAGGTACCCTTGTCCGCTATACAGTTATCACTTACCCACCTGTCTGCAAACACCGAGTTTTTCTCCTGGACTCTAATTCGAGCCTACCATCAGATCCCGTGGGCTCCGGAGGACGTCCCAAGACAGCTTGTAATCACCCCCTTTGGCTCTTTGAGTATACAAAATGCAATTCGGTTTGAAAATGCAGCCCAAGTCCTTCAGAGTTCATCGATTCATCTCCGTGGTCCTTCCTTTGCTTGGGCATATTTTAGATGATCTTTGTCGCTTCCTCTCTCCTTGAAGATATGGGCGCACCTGCGTGCCGTTTTGGTAGGTTGGATGATTGCGGGAGATTCGTCTCAATCCTACCAAGTGCGTATTCGGCGCGTCTTCTCTTACATTCCTTGCACACAGTCCGCGCTGGGTATTGCCCCCCTTTTCTTTGGTAAAAGACCCCGTTTTTTTTGGGGGGCATTTTGCGCCCCGGGGGGGGCTTTAAAATATTCAAAAGGGAAAAAAAAAAAAAAGGGGGGCTTAAAATATCCCCCAAAATCAAAAGCAACTTCGTCAATATCTGGAAATGATCAACTTTTACCACAGATTTCTGAAATCAGCGGCAGCCCTCCTAGGCCCGCTTACCGCACTCATTCGTCCTAAACAGCGAGGCAGCACCACTAAAGTCGACTGGTCTCCGGCAGCAGAGTCTGCTTTTGAGGCTTCCAAAGAGGCCCTCGCCTCCGCCACTCTTTTAGTTCATCCCCACGATACCGCACCAGCGAGAGTGCAGGTAGATGCCTCCGATTTCGCTGTTGGTGCGGTGCTTCAGCAGTTCCAAAAGGGCGAATGGTGCCCACTTGCCTTCTTTTCACGCAAGCTGCAACCCGCCGAAACAAGGTATAGTGCTTTTGGACGGGAATTGCTTGCTATGTACCTTGCTGTTCGCCATTTTCGGTACTTTTTGGAAGGACGGGAGTTCCACATCCTGACCGACCACAAAGCGATCACTTTCGCAATGGCTTCACGGCATGAACGTCACTCCCCCCGTGAAGCTCGTCATCTTGAATTCGTTTCCCAGTTTACGACAGACATACGTCACATCTCCGGAGTGGATAATTTCACCGCGGATGCTCTTTCTCGGATTGAAATTAACGCTCTTTCCCCCATTCCTGACATTGATTATGCAGCCATGGCCACGTGCCAGGAGCAAGACAATATCGATCTTCAGCAGGACTCTTCTCTACAGCTGCAGTGGCTCAATCTTCCGGGCATAGAGAAGAGACTCTTGTGCGACATTTCAACAGGCAATCCTCGTCCTTTCGTACCTGATGCTCTTCGAAAGGCAGTCTTCTGCAATCTCCATTCGCTTTCACACCCTGGCGTCGAGGCTTCACGCAAACTGGTAACGGCTCGTTTTGTGTGGCCTAAAGTTAACGCCGACGTAGCGAACTGGGTCCGCGCCTGTATGGCTTGTCAGCGCTCTAAAGTGCAAAGAATACTAAAGCTCCCTTAGGCACTTTCTTGCCTCCTGGTCAACGTTTTGAGAGAGTCCACATCGACATGTTGACCTCCCCACCTTCTCATTGGCAAGCGATAGATCCTCACTGTATTGATAGTGTTCACTCGTTGGAAGAAGCTATCCCTCTCGCTGTTTGCACTGGCCGAATCTTAGCTAAAGCCTTCTTTCTCATTGGATCTTCTCGGTTCGGAAGCAATTCCTCTTCGGCACGTAGCTGATCAAGTCCAGTTTTCGAATCCTTCCTCTGAAACAGATGTTTGATGCGTTTGCTGGGTTCTGAGACAGATCCCTTACCACCAGCTTCCACCCTAATATCGACGGATTTGTGAAAGGTTTCACACACGTCAGCTAAGGCTTCTTCATGGCACATCCACAACCAAACATTGGACGGCCTCCTTTGTATGCTTGGTATACGCACGGCCGTTAAGGAAGATCTTCAGTGTTCAGCTGCAACTCGTTTATGGCTCTACTCTCCGTCTGCCGGGCGAGTTCTTCTCTCAATCTTCCTCCTGCTACTGCTGATCCACACCCTGTATCTCATCGCTTGAAACGCTTGCGCCCTCTCCTGAGAGACCCACTCCGACCTGCCAGCAAAGATTGCACTGCTTACATTTCCGAAGTCCTTCTTCTTGTAACCCATGTTTTGGTAGGCATGACTCCACCGTTCTCCACTCCAACCCAAGTAGCGACGGGCCCTTCCCAGTGTTACTCGGGAGAGAAGGTCTTCACATTACCAGCTTCCTACTCGTCGACGTTACATACTCGATCGATCGTCGTCAACCTGCCTATATTTGAGGCGATCTCCTGACGCAAGATGCGGACTTGTTTCTAAACCAATTCTGATTCCTTTTTGGATGCATTTCATCTTCTTCTCCATGCTACCAGATTTCTCCACTCCTTCATCTCCTCCCGATCTCTCCTCCTTCATCCTCCTCTCTGACTCTCCATCTCCACCACTCTTCCTTCTTGACCCAGATCCTCTCTCTTTTCTCCTTGCTCCTCTTCCCTCTACGTCCCTCCCACTCCACCACCCTGCTGCCATGCCATTCCAACAAAAGTACGTAAACTGACCAAGATGTATCCAAAAACATAATACACCTTACTACGAATATAATACATCCCCCTCTTCGTCCACACTCCGCACCTCCAACCAGCCACCCCTCGTTCTCGCACCTCGTCCTGGTTGCAGCCGCCTGCGTCCAGAGACTTATCGAGCAGAGGCCGTCATTGCGACCGGCCAACTCCGCTTCCGGGATTGAGAGCGCCCACATAAGCTTGGCAAGGGGGACGTGGAGGCACTCTCTGGGGTGGAAAGAAAAATTATACCAAGCTGAACTACAGTAGCCGAACCCGACAGTTACAGTGGTAGACGAACACGCCCTATGTTTAAAATGTTGTTGTCGTTTCGTGGAACTAAGCCACGCCACCAAGCCGCCGAATTATCACTTTTCCAAAATCGCAACGGCATGTAACTTCCTTCTAGAGAATTAATATAAAATAATAGCAAAAATGACAACATTATATTAAAATACGAGCAAATTGATGTTAATTATATAACCAAACCCAAAACCAAGGTGAGTTTAGAAAAAGGGCAGCCTATTAAGTACATTATTTTAGGGTAAATAGACCAAAGTTAGGCGAACCTAGATTAGTCGGTGGAGCCTAAAGCTGAGGTTTAGAAATAGGTTGCAACGAAAACGCATCAGATTGAATAGCGTATCAAAAAGAATGTCTAAAATCCAGTAAGAAAACAAAGTGAAGTGTTCATGCATGCCAGTGAAAATTTGCGGTAGGCTTAGGTAGCGTTCAAGCAATTAGCCTAACTTAGCGGTCAGAGGCTAGAGTAAAGAGAAAACTAGGTGGATATTTAGAGTCGCATGTAATTTTAAGTATAATATGGGGAAATAACAGCTCTGGGATAGGCCGTTATTTCCACACATATCTAACCCTAGTGGACGTTGGCGTTACATAGCAGTTTGGAGAGGGGCCAAGCTGGGTGATAGTAGAGCAGAGGTGAACAAACCCAAAATGTGAGATTTTAGAGCTTTTTAATATATTATAACATTCAGTATAGTAAATAGAGGTCGCATTAGATCGATAATTGACTATACCAACATAGCGGGCGTTGCGCGTTACCCATAGCAGTTAGAGAGAGGCAACTGAGGTAAATAGTAGCGCAGACCGGAAGCAAGCCAAAATCTCTCTCTCTCTCTCTCTCTCTCTCTCTCTCTCTCTCTCTCTCTCTCTCACCAGTCAAAGAAGTTACAACAACATAGGCTATTATTTAATATATGTGTCTGTGTGAGTCTCATACCAAATGTAATGCTGCTTTATGCGAATGATATCGGGAGAAACCTTTTTTACCCTGTTATTGCTATTACATAAAAACAGCTCCCCCAACTAATGATTTTTGTACCGGGGGTAGAGCGACTCATATCAATGTAATGCTGCTTGATTGCGGAAATGGTATACGGAGAACCTTTTTTGTCTGTGTAGGCATATACATTAAAACAAGCCTCTCCAAACTTAAAATCAATTGTACTACTACTCACATAAGCCTCATATTCTGGAGAAAATTCTTTCGCAGAATAATGATTCATATTGTTGGAATAGTATAACGAGGTTCACCTGTCCTAATTCTTGTTGTGTGTTTTTTTTTAGACCAGGAGGTCCAACCCTCAATTGGAAATTAGAAGTAGAAAAATAAAAAATTGTAAGCACATTAACTTCTCAATCAATTAAAGAAGCGTCGTAAGCACCCAGCTCAATATAAATACTATATATATATATATATAAAATATATAATATATATATATATATATATATATATATATTTATTATCATATATATAGATATATAATATATATTATATATATATATATATATATATATATTATATATATATATACATGGTCAGCGGCCCCGAAAGCAACATGCATGTGACTAAAAACAAAAGGAAATAAATAACCATTTATTAATCGAGACAATTTATCGATGGAATTAAAAAAAAAACACGGCTGGTGAAAATTTAAATTGTTAAAATGGGTGGACAATAAATAATAATAATCGTTTTTTTTTAGAAGAACGAACGGAGCTATAGCGCTCCGAGGAGCGTCATATGACCCAAAGTCGAATTTTCTTTACTAAAACGATTACCCAAGGGTAACCACAAAGATGGATAGAGTGCGGCGGTTTCTCGGCCTACTGCGGGGCTTCGTCCCCCTCGGCCACCGTACGCTCGAACCCTCTAAAAAGAAAATTAAAAAAAATAACATTTTCTCCAAGGCTAATAAAAAACAATATTTGGAAATCTTGTCTCGTACTACGCAAAATGGAAGTTACTGAGAGCGTATGCGCCAGACTAAGATGATACTAATATTAGATGTTATTTATAAAATATTATAATAAAATATATTGTTTTTAAGTTTCATGATGAATTGCTTGTGGAATCAAACAGTTATTTATTGTCCTTTGTAGCTGTTATAGTTTTTAGTTACATGCATTGTGCTTTCGGGACGCTTGGTAATAGTATTATTAATTATTATATAATATATATATTATATATATTATATATATATAATATATATTTATATATATATAATTATATATATATAATATGATATATATATATATAGATATAATAAATATATAATATAATATTTATATATATATAATATATATTATAAGCTTATATGTATTCATTAACAGCACAAAATATTGTTGTATCCAAGTCAGAGATTCAAAAAACTACAAGGCGTACAGGAAAAGGAATACATTGCTGGAAAGCTGGTCCATTTTAGTGCGGAAAAGGTAAAAAAAAAAAAACATCATATCTCAAAAACTACACAGCGTATTACCAGAATGTAAAAAAAAAATTAAAAAAAAAAATTCATACTCAAAAACTACACTAGCTACAGGCGAAAAAGAAATACCATTTTTGGAAAATCCTTGTAAATATTAGTTAGGGAAATGTAAAAAAAAAATAAATAAATAAATAAAATTGGCTATTTTTTTTGTGGGGGGGGGGAATACTATATAGTCTATATATATATTATATTATATAGTATATATATATATATATTATATATATATATATATATATATATATATATATATTAATATTAGTATATATATATATTATATATATATATATATTATAAAGGTATTACACGGCAATATAGGCGGGACTCGAACGACGGAGGACACAGGGGGGACGTTATTCCATACCCGTAGGGGGGGGCGGAGAACCCCGCGACACCCAAATACCAAGAGCGGGGGTTCCGGAGACCCTCCCCGGGAGGGGAATAGTTCCTAACCCCGTAGTTCTCCCGGTGGGACGGATGAGACCCGACTCCTCCACGGGCGGTATACCTGGGCGGTATCTTTAGTTAAGAAAAAAAAAAAGCAAAATTAATAGAAAGTCTATTTTTAACGGAGTTAACATAAAAGGTCTCTAAATAGCTCTCTAATCATATTACTATAATTATAACAATAATTTTTTTATTTTTTTTACATTTTCATATCTAAAATTTTACCAGGATTCAAAATGTATTCCTTTTCGCCGTAGCTATTGTAGTTTTTGAGATATAGATGAATTGAGAAATTTTGCTGTTAATGGAAATACAATCTTCCCAATATATATATATATATATAATATTAATATATATATATATTATATATATAAATATATAATATAGTATTATATATATATATTATATATATATATATTTATATATATATTTATAATATATATATATTATATATATATATTATTAATATTTATATATATATATATTATATATAATATATAGTTATATGATATATTAAATCTGCGATTTGATTTGTCTAGGGAACCTCCAATTTATAGAGAAAAGGAAGACAAACACCGAAGATAGTGCCATAGTATATTCAGAACGTTTCGCGCTAAAGCTAAGCGCATCATCAGCTATAAGTAAATAATAAAATATAAATGAACAATGTCAATAATATTTACGATTATATAAAATATATAAAATATATAGAAAACTAAAATTATATAAAAATTACAAAAATTACAAAAAATTACAGAAAATTACAAAAAATTAAATCTATTATTAACCTCGTTTTACTAACCTTACATACTGGATGAACCATAAGAATGAATGAACAAGATTAAATCCAAACTATTTATACCTAAATTATACATAAATTGGTTGGTTTTTTGAAACTTACTATACTTAAAAATCAATATTTATAACAGTATAATAATAAAATGAAAATTATAAAAGACATATAATGAAAATTATTACAATTAAAATAAATTAAGTTTGATTGAAGATAAATCAGAGTTGAGTTCGGGCTCCAATTCATGAATGTAGAGGCTCTCCAAGATTTTTCTGTCGCGAGTATCAGTGATGGAGGCAAGAATCGAGAAGTCGTTGGTAGTGATGGGATGATCTTTTTCGTGGCTATGGCTACGTATGGATGAAAATTCAGGTGAGGATAGAGGAAGATTGGTACGGAAAGAAAAACCCTTGTGTTTGGCAATCCTGATGCAAAGTTGTAGGCCTGTTTGACCTACATAGCGGGCATTACAGCCAGCACACTTATACAAGTAAACTATCGAGGAGTGCAACTCTTTAGGGATTAAATCTTTGGCCTTGAAAAAGTTTACTAATTTGAAGTTATTAGTGGAATTAAAAATTTAAAGGAGGCAATGGGAAGGGTCTCGTAATAAGGTCTGAGGGTTCTAATTAAGGGGTCGGTGATCGACCTGTGTAAGAATCTTCAGGTAATTTCATTTCGGACTAAAATGGGAAGTAGGTGGTCTAAATGGTTCCAAGGAAGTATAAATATGGATTTTATCAAAAAAGGTCATGGAAGAGATTAAAATAGCGAAGCTCTTAATATGGAGTTCTGAATGAAAGATCCAGAGGACTACCTAAGGCCCGTTTATTCTGCTCGTAAAGCCGGACATTTATAATTTATCCTGGAGAAAGCGAAGAAGTGAGTGGCCTAATGGGTGGAGGTTCGGCTTGCGTAAATACTAAATTTATTTGTTGTTCGCCCAATTGCACCCGATTCAAGCTAAAATCCGTTTATATATATATATACCCCTATATAATATATATATAGTAGATTATATAGTATATTAGATATATATTATTTTTATATATAATTATTTTATCTATAATATATAATAGATAATATATATATATGTATATATATATATATATATTTATATAATATATATATATATATATAATATAATATATCATATATTATATATATATAATAAAAGGAATAAGATGATTGCTAGAATAATGAATCGGATGCGTGATCTGCGTAGCTGACGTGATGATGTAACTGAGTTGTGGGGGAGCACTTCGAAATCTGCATAACATTGGCGAGTAAGAAGAGTTGAAGGATGTGTGGGGTTGTGGTGCAACGGAATAGGTATTTGGGCATGAGCGTACATTAGTAAGGAGAGGTTAATGTGTAGAAGAGAGAAAGTTGAAGAATGATACAATGTGCAGGTATAGATGAACAAATTATGGTGAAATGCAAGAGCGGAGCGAGATGTGATTGATTGGATTTGGAGGTTGTGTAACAAAAGTTTATGGAGAACATAGTTCCGAGGATTGGAGGAGAGGCAGATATACCTATATAAGGGTAAATGAGATAAGGTTAACTGTAGAATTATAGAGAAATTAGTTTATTAAGTGTAGTAGAGAAGATATATACTTATATCTTGGTCGAAAGAATACGTCGAGTGACTGAAGGACTGATGTGAAGAACAAGGTGGCTTTAGAAGTGGTATAGAGGATGTAGTGGATAAATTTTACATTGAAAAAAAATATGAGAAAATGAGCATTTATGAGTATTATTTTTTAGGTTTATTTGATTTGCAAACAGGCGTATGAAATGATTATTACGGATCCACTATGCAGGTGTTATTGATATATGTGTCGGGTGGTAAGCTTACTGAAATGGAATTCAAATGTTATATGACGATAGTAAAAGCTGGTAAGAATATTGGAGGTTTAAAGTGATTTGTATATAATACGGAGGAGGCAGGAACCGTGCTAGTGTCTTTTGATTGTTTTTGTTTTTCTAGGTTGATGTTGCTGACTCTATGCTTTAAGAGATTCCTGGCCTGTTTTCTTGTTTTCTTGGGCTTTGCCTTTTGTCCTGCACGCACGTTTTATTGGTATCATATTGTTTTTGTGAATAGCATTTCAGTAATTATATGACATCTTATTTCTTACGAATTAAAGTAACCTAATCAAATTGTACAATGTAGTAAATGGAAATGTAGCCTCTCCATCTGTAACAAAACCCGAGCACCAACTTTTGGGTTTAGGCTGGGTGCGCCACTTTAGTCGCGACTATATTGGTGGGTGTTAAGGTAACAGGTTACCAGTGCGTGTCGACTTAGTGTGATTGGGTTACCCTCAAATAAAGGTAATCCTTAAATTGTAAATGTGTGTACATAAAATAGTAGGTACAATATTGGTTTACCTAATAGTAAAAGTATTTCCTAAGTTGTTGTAAATTCTGTTCTTCATAGTTTGTGAAGTAGGGCTTCTAAAAATATCCCAAGAAAACCAATGCTAAAGGTGAGTTGCTAGCTTGTGTGTATCAGTTTACGTTAGGCTGCCATTGGATTTTTTTCTCATTGCTGCAGACGTAGTTCGAAAGACTGGCTGTCTGCGTGAGTGAGTGAGTTGGTGGAGTGGTTAGGTGTAGTTGAGGTGTTTAGTGGAGTTGTGTTCTAGTTGGTTTTGTTTTTTGTGGCATAGGTGTTGGTAAGGTGAAAAAATGGGTAAGGAGGATGGTAAGGATGGTGGTAGTGGGAGTGGTAGTGAAAGGAAAGTGGTGGTAGATAAGAGGGACCGTAGATCTTGTCCTGTGTTTAAAGGCGATATGTCTGCAGATGAGTATGATGTGTGGAAGAGTAAGGTAAAGTTGTGGTTCAAGCTTTATGGTGATGAGTTTGAACAACCTGCAGGGGAGATTTTGTTTGGTTTGGGAGCCAAGGCTTATGAGTGTGTGTGGATGGTAGATTGGGAAGCGTTAGGAAAACAAGAAGGTGTGGATGAAATATTACGAAGGTTGGATGAAAGGTTTGCGAAAGAAAAGCAAAGGGATAGATACGACAAGTTATGTGAGTATTTCTATATTAAAAGACAGAAAGGTGAATCAATGAGGGAATATGTGAGCCGGTATGAGGTGATTGAAAGAAAGTGTAAGATTGTTGGTAAAGTTGATTTAGGGGAAGATATGAAATGTGTACATCTGTTGGAAGGAGCAGATGTGAGTGATAATCAGAGGCAAATGGTGTTGGCCTATTGTGGGAAAGAGGAGTGGGTGTTTCGTACTTTTCGAGATGCATTAATTAATATATGTGAAGGTTTTGGCAAGAAAGCAGAGAATAAATGTGAGGTACCATGTGAGGGGGCTGTAGGTGGTGAAAATGGTAGTAGTTGGTATGGTACTCAAGGAAATCAGAGGTATGCTGAAGGGACTCAGAGAGTTGGGCCCAGAGGTGGTGAATGGGGTGATGGTCAATTGTTGAATGCTAAAGACAGGTTTGGTAAGGTGACTGAGTGTAATTTGTGTGGTTCGAGGTACCACTACGCATTTAAGTGTCCAAAAAGAGGTATGTATGGGGAACAAAGGGAAGAAGGTAGAGGTGTAGGTAGGGGACAACCAGTACGGGGTAATGGTGATAGAGGTGAGAGAGTAGACGTGGCTGCTCCACCAGGAGGTAGAAGGAATAATGTGTATTTGGGAAGTGAAGGTCCTGATAAACGAAAGAGGTGTGATTTTTGCAGGTCAGATAGGCATTTGTGGAGAAATTGTGACGTCTACAAGGATTATGATGAGGTGTGTAAGCGGAGTGAGGTTCAGAGGAGTTCTGAGGGAGGGGTGAAGAAGGAAGAAAGGAAGGTGAGTGCAGGTAGGGGAAGTCGTTTGGTACACCTGGCAGGTGTGGGTGTGACTGGTGTGAATCAAGGAGGGTATGGAAGAGGTATGAGTAGGTATAGTGGTGGTAGCGAGTATTTGTGACAGTAAGAAGGAATATGAAGAGATGTGTGAAATACTGGATACTGGTGTGAAGAACGATAGATTGTGCTATACGTTATCAGAGGTTGTAGAAAGGTCAAGAGGGTCAGAGATGGTAGAAGGGAGTGTGGTAAGTGATCGTAAGGGTGGTGATGGAGAGGTGTCGCAGATGGAGAATGAGATGAGTAGTAAGGTGAAGGTGTTGAAAGTGAATGAAGGGTGTGGTGAGGTATCAAAGGGAGCAAGGAAGAAAGAACAAGTGAAACGTAGGTGTAAGGTTGATAAGCGTAGTGCGGAAGTGAAAGAATTCATGAGAAGAAGAAAAGGTGAGAATTATCTGGATTGGAAAGAAAGATGTTGGGATTATTTTTCGAGTACAAGTGATAGTGAAAACGAAGGTGGAGAGAAGGTGAAAGAGAATCATGTTGTGTTGTTAAGAAGGTTGGGGTATATCCGTGACTCGGATATGTCTGATCCGGAGTGAGTGCGGTGTTTTGGAGTGGGGTCTGGTGGTGTGGTGAGGTGTTAGGTGTGGGTGTGTGGTGTGTTGGTAGGTGTGTTATGAGTAGGTGTGGTTTGGGGTTAGGTGTGTTGGGTCAAGAAAGTAAGGTGGTGTGAAGACGGTTTTGCACAAGTGAAAGAGGGGAAGAGAAAGGTATAAGAGTGATTGTTTTTGTTTGTTTTTTTCTAGGTTGCATGTTGCTTGACTTATGCTTAAGAAGATCCTGGCCTGTTTTTTGTTTTCTTTGGAGGCTTTGCTCTTGTCTTGCACGCAAGTTTTTTTGTTATCATATTGTTTTTTAATAATCATTTCATAATTATATGTATATATTATTTCTTTACAGAAATAAAGGTAAACCTAAAATTCAAATTGTACACATGTAGTAAATGTAAATGTAGCCATCTCCATCTGTAACAAAAAACCCGAGCACCAACTTTTGGGTTTAGGTCTGGGTGCGCACTTTAGGTCTGGCGTATATTGGTGGTGTAAGAGTAAGGTACAGTGGGTCGGCTTAGTGTCGTATTGGGTTACCCTCAAATAAAGGTAATCCTTAATTGTAAATGTGTGTACATAAAATAGTAGGTACAATATTGGTTTACCTAATAGTAAAAGTATTTCCTAAGTTGTTGTAAATTCTGTTCTTCATAAGTTTGTGAAGTAAGGCTTCTAAAAATTCAAAGTTCACCAAAGAATAAACCAATGCTAAAGGTGAGTTGCTAGCTTGTGTGTATCAGTTTACGTTAGGCTGCCATTGGGATTTTTTCTCAGTATATATATATATATATATATATATATATATATATATATATATATATATATATATATATATATATATAACTACTATGCTGCTACTATATATATATATATATTCTTTTATATATATATATCTATATATATATACTTTTTCAATTAATCATCGTCAAAATTTCATCATTGCCCATCATATATATATATATATATATATATATATATATATATATATATATATATTTATATATATATATATATATATATAGTTTTTTTTTTATATATTTATATATATATATCTTTCCTATATATATATATACCAGAGTATATATATATATATATATATATATATATATAGCATAATATATAAATATATATATATATATATATAACTATATATATATATATTTTTATATATATATATATATATATATATATAATATATATATATATATATATATACCACGAAATATATATGTATACTGCTATGCTGCTCTTTCATATAACCAGCACCAACTGCTGCTAACTATATATATATCTGCTGCTATGCTGCTGCTCTTATATATATATATATATATATATACCTTCTTCATATCTTCTTCTCTATAACTATACTATATATATATATATACTATATATATATATATATATATATATATATATATATATACATATATATATATATATATATGCTAACTTTTTTATATATATACTGGTATATATTTAGGTATGTATTTAATGAATGATAAAATGTCATTAGCTGATAAAAATTTCAGTATATACTACTTACTGTTATATTATGTTTCTATAAGTTTGGGATCATTACAAAGTGATTCAATGAAAAAAAGTTTATATCCCATTCTCTCAACAACAACATGATGTATTAACTTTGCCTCCTTTCAGCACCGTCGTGTTTGTAGCATCATAAACTGCAACCATTCTCTGATTGTCCCAAAAAGTCTAAACATCTAGATTTTATATATATATATATATATATATATATATATATATATAACTTATATATATATATATACTTGCCATATATATATATACCTATATATACACTATATATATATATATATATATATACTTTTTTTAAGTCTGCTTTCTTATTGCCCTTATAGTCACACTAGAACATTTAAATTTTTTTTTTTTTTTTTCTCCCTTTTAAGCATGTGGGTTTTAGGCTTATTTTGTGATTACATTCATATTTAAGCATGTGAGTTTGGGTTTTTAAGTGTCCTTTATAACTACACTCAATCACACTCAGAACATTTAAATTATTTTATATTTTGATGCTTTAAGCATATGTACATTTGTTTCCTTGATGATTACCAGGGTTGCATAAAACCCAGGTTCTTTTTTAAATTGCCCGGCCCACCCGGGTTTTATTAAAAAAACAGTTTTTTTGGGGCAAAACGGGTGGGCAAAATGGACAAAATAGATTTTATAAAAAATTTAAAATTTATAATATATATGTTCAGCAGAATTATATATATATATATATATATATATATATATATATATATATACTCTATATATATATATATATATATATATATATATATATATATATATAT
>JABUQX010110540.1:10000-20000 GCA_015478945.1 Trachelipus rathkii | reverse complement strand
ATCTATTGATCTATTGATCTATTGATTCAAGTCATATTTTGTATAAAATAACATAAACTTTTATTTTATTTGTTTAAAAATATATTATTTTACCAAAATTTTTAATCTTTTTTATGTTTATAGCATGTTTTACATACCCTGAAGCAGTAAATCAGTAAATCAAACCACCCTTCCCACCACCCCTTCGGCCCATTCATGATCTATTGATCTATTGATTCAAGTCTCTTTTTTTTAGCATAAAAGCTGGAAAAGAAAACAAGTTGTTTAAATCGTAATGTCTTATGAACAATTTTCAGGAAAAAAAATTACATATATATATAATATATATTATATATATATATATATTATTATATAATATAGTATTATATATATAAATATAAATATTAAAAAAAAAAAATATATATATATATATATATATATATATATAATATATATAATATATATACAGTATATATATATATAATATATATATATATATATATATATATATATATATATATATTATATATATATATATATATATATATATATATATATATATATATATATATATTTATTGCCATTTTCTTATTCATTAGTGTTCGGGTGTCAGCCTAGGATGGATGTTGGTAAATTTATGTTCCGCGCTCCTGCTACGTGTCTTGTGTCTGGTCCTACAGGATGCGGGAAAACCTTTCTGTTATTAAATATTTTAAAAGAGGTTGAGATTTTTGAACAAAATCCTGTTAAAATCATATGGTGTTGCAGTGTTTACCAAGAAAAGTTTAATGATTACAAAGATGTAATTCAATTTCATGATAGTTTGTATGATATAAAATTTCTTCAATGTTTCCCAGTCATAAAATTATAATCCTTGACGATCTGTTGCATAAATTGAATGAGGATATAGCAGAAACTTTCCCAGGTTACTCTCATCATTTAAATGTTACTGTATTTTTTATAACTCAGAATATCTTTCAACAGAATAAGTATATGCGAGATGTGTCTTTAAATACACAGTATTTAATCTTGATCGGGCAAAGAAGGGATATGAGCCAAGCCAATGTTGTGGCCACACAAATGTTCCCTACTCAACGCAAAGAGTTCCTAAAAGTATATAAAGAGGTTACATCTATACCTCACGGTTATTTACTCTGCGAGCTTCACCCTAAGAACATGCACAGAACATGGGTTGCTGCGTACAAATATCTTACCTAACGAAACTGAAACGGTATACATACCTGAATAATGAGTACTCTAGTAGCAAATTATTTACATCTTATGAGAAAATTTAAAAACCTTAAACCTTCAGAAAAACGTAAGCTGATTCTGTAAAGATGAACATTTGTGTAATGTTATAGCCGAAGTTGCTAAAATTTTATTAAAAGGAATTGTCCTTGAAAACAGATTCAGAAGGCTAAAGTGTTGCCTTCAGAAACAGCGGCGCTAAAACATTTATAGCAATTTTATAAATGAAATAGAAAATTGATCGATGGAAATACATATTATACAATAATTAATTATGTGTATTCGAATCCAAAATTGGTTTCAGAGCCGAAAGTAAGAAGTGTCAAAGTGATATCATATCAGCTACAACAGTTACCACGTACTCCTACTATTTCTACTACAACAACAACAACAACACAACAACAACAACAACAACAACAACAACAACAACAACAACAACAACAACAACAACAATCAGCCCACCAGATGCCGCAAACCGTGTATTACCCTTATATCAGTTGCTCCAACAGCAGCCTTTGAGTTTATATGATCCGAAAATTAAGCAGATAAATAATTACGAGAAGGAAATTATGTCAAATAAAAAAGAATTTGGTAACATATTTGAACAAAAATAGTAGATCTAAAGCTTATTAGGTAATTCACCTAAGGAAGATCAACTCAGCGACGGGTACTAAGATTGAAGTAAAGAGAGAAGATAATTTTAAAAATGTACATGGAAGAGAGCTTAAATGAGAAGTAAAAAAACTGGTTTAGTTTATATAATATTTTAAAGACCAGATTTCATGGAACGATCTCGGGAAAATCATCATTGACGGAGAAACAGTTGACGGCTCGAATATTGTTGATCTAATATCTTATCTCTCGCACGATTGGAAAAGAATCCTGTAACAGGTTGGAACAGTATCAAACATGAACTTCAGACTATTAATTTTCCGAGAACTTTAATCCAGAATAAACAAAGATTGAAGGATCTTGGAATATCCAATGTCCCCTAGACCAGATGCGAGTCCTTCTGGTCCTTCTTTTGCATCGGATAGATTAAAGATAAGTAGAAACACATCACGTTCAGGCACAGGTAGAATAAGAAAAAAACCATATATTGGTTAAAAGTGGATTAAATCCTAATTAATTATTGTACTTTTTATAAGTTTGTATTGTTTGTAATTTAAAATAACTCGGTTTTAAAATAAAATATGTCATATAGATATTCGGTTTTTATATCCCCTTTCAGTATAAATTAATGTTTTTTTATTGTTAATGTCATTGTGATTCATGGAAGCTAAGGAGGCGGTCAATAAATATTACTTTGATGAGAAACAGCCATACAGTTACGGTAGCTTTTCAAGGTTCGCATCAAAGTTTCCTCATATTAATAAAAAAATATTGAAAAAATATTTAGGTGAGGATGCTTTTACCCTGCATTAACCTATACGAAAAAAAAATTCAACACGAAAAATCATAACCCCCAATTTAGATAATGTCTGGCAACTAGACTTGACTGAAATGATAAAATATAAATCTTACAATGAAGGGTATCAGTACATTCTTTTTGTGATAGACGTATATTCCAGGTACTTATGGTTAAATGCTTTAAAAGATAAAAAGTCAAAAACTATTGCTGGTGTTGTAAGAGAAATTATAAATGAAGGATGGGCAGATATCTTCAAATGAGGTGACAGATAAAGTGCAGGAATTTTTAGGCAAAGAGTTTTAAGAAATAGTTACAGAGTATGATGTAGCGGTTACTTACTATACGTCTCAGTTAGATAAAGCTGTGATAGTTGAAAGAGTACAAAGAACTATAAAAGAAAAAATGCATAGGGATTTCACGAAGATGAATACATTTAAATATTTCGATATACTACAAGACCTGGCTTATTCCTATAATAGGTCTTATCATAGAACACTTAAGAATACCCTTGTAGAGATGGTGAAGACAAAACCTTCTGTACTAGTACACTGTGAGGCAAAATAAAGTAACACAGTGTTAAGTAGAGATTTGATGGTTGAGAGTGTCTAGGGCTGATGAAAATTTCAGAAAAGGGTACGAGGCTGGATGGACGAGAGAAGTTTTTAAAGTAGATACCATCAGAGAATTCCAGAGAACAGGTTAATAATAAATCTTGAGAACTTAGATGGGATAGACACGTGAAAATAAAAGGAGTTCATAAACAAGAATGCATAAAATACGGTTTTGATCCTAGAGTCGCGGAATATAAAATAGAAAAAATTTTAGGAATTAAAGGAAAATTAAAATCAAATTACCACTTGTCAAATGGGTGGGGTACCCTATGAAGTTTAATAGTTATATAAATGCTAGGGAAATTAAGAAACATTGACCAGGTTTACTTTGTGAACATGGAGAGTGAAGATCATTTCTATCTTTAACGTTACCTTCATCGGTTCTACTGGACCTTAATCCTGAATTGAAATACCAGACTTTACTAACAGAGTTATTGAACCCAATAAAGCTCGAAGAGAAAATGTAATTGAAGTGGAATTGCGAAATGATACTTGAGGCATATTGAGAAATATGCCGATTCACATACATCGCGTGTAAATATTTAGAATGTTGAGGGTGTTAAAACGTATTAAAAATTAACACAGATATGAAGAAATTGTCTCAAAGCGCGCCAACAAAGATTATTTCTTTGAAAGATATTTAATAAACTGTGGCCTCTATAAATCTCTTACCTATGTGTTCATAGATTAAACAAACAATTTGGATCAAAGCCGTATATGTAAAGATTTAGTATATTCTAGTGTAATAAAGCAGTCAACGAGACAACGTGTTAATCACTTTAAAAGTCCCAATTTCGAGTAAACTTGAAAGATAGAAGTTTACCATCATCTCTAAATGCCTTAATACGTTATATTCCTACTATGGAAAGAGTATATAAATAGGCTTGTAGCAAAAGCGATCACCGATGATTTATTGACATTTGATGTGATCCTTCCAAAGAAGACCCCACATGACCCTGGCGTAACGTATGTTTACCTGATATTGTAGAACCCCAGTATGTTGGAAACACTAAAGCCCCGTTTAAGAGTGATACATTTCCTAAAGATATCAGAGTTATAAGATTTCCTAGTATGCATTATATACCTTTGAATAATGCCCAACTTAGAATCATAAGGGTGTGTATAAGAGATATCGAAGGGAACCCTTATCCATTCACAGATGGAACAGCCGTGCTATTCTGTAAGTACATATACGAAAGAAGCTACAGGTGTAAAAAAAAAAGTCTTAAACTCGTAAATAAGTGCCTATGAAATGGAGAAACAATATTCATGACTGCCGAGGACTCATTCTATTAACGTTACCTTTCCTTGGCTCTATGGATCTACATCCTGAATAAAATATATCTGACTTTAATACAAAAATATTGAACCCTATAACTCTCGAACGAGAAATGTTTGAAGCAGGATTAAGTGAAATAATTCTTGATGACGATTTAGAGAATGTAACCGGCACCAGGACGGCCTTCATAATTTATAGAAGCATTGATTTTGTAAAAAACACTTTGAAGTTGCGTAACAAAGACAGTTTACATATACAGAAACGTAATGGTATCGAATATTACATTGAAAAGTTTACTATAAAGCGAGGGTTATACAAGTCTCTCTTGAACATACTTAGATACTTTAATAACCGATTCATAGTAAGTCGAATTAGTCAAGACCTGATATTTCGTACTAACAAACCAAAGGGGGATGTAATGGTGCTGGTGTCTTTAAGATCTTGGCGTACTGTAAATTTACATGATTTAAAAACATTCCAGTTTCAGCCCTATGTATGGTGGCGTAAGTGTGTTCGTCTTACAGATAACCCTTCAGAAGAGGAGTAAACCATAATCACAATGCGAGCAATTTTATACGCCTTCTATTTCATTGCATGCCTACTATTGACGATTATATAGCGTCTTCAAAAACAATTTTTACTAATTCATTACATTTCATATGTGATCCTGACGAGTTGTTACAAGATCCTGGTATGGCCTATGTTTATACAGATATTATAGACAATCAGTATGTTGGGAATACTAAAGTCTCTGTGTTAAGAGTAGTACATTTTCCTAAAGATTGTAAAGTTATAACATTTCCTAATGTTCACTATTTGCCTCCGAGTAAGAACCAACTGAGTTCGATTCGTATTTATATAAGAGACTTTGAAGATAATCCATATTCATTCACAGTTTTGACAGCAGTGTGTAAAGTACACATAAGAAGGAAGCTCCATTAAATAATAATAATAATGGAAAAAGAAAGAGTCTTCAGAGGTTCAAGAATGTAGAGAGGACATGGTTTAGGTGGATTTTTTGCTTCGTTGTTCCGTCGAGCTATACCATTATTTAAATCAGGAGAAAAATACATCGCTAAAAAAGGGGCTAGGACGGGTCCAGACACTATCCAGGATATTATGGGTGGTGTTGACCCTCGTACGACTGTAAAACGTCGACTAGCCGATTTTTCAGATGAAATGTTAGACGATGTTGAACGAAAAATACGGCGCAAGATGACTGGTAAAGGTGTGGTTCGTCATAAAAAAAACCTCTAAAGAGGAATATGAAAGGACCGTTAAAGAAAAAGTGTATTGATGTGTTTGCTATTTAAAAACAGTGATAAGTGGTAACTTTTACATAAATAAAAATAGTTTGCAACTATTTCGTATATAAGAAAAGCTTAAACATATCTCTCCTCATTATACGTCAAGCTACTGTTCAGCAAGATGCATTTCCTCCATCCCTCTAGCCCAGACAGTTGTAAGAGTGAATTGGATCTCTTTTCTGTGAATCCTACACAGATCAGTGTAAGTGAATCCAATTTTATTAGTATTAACCAAGTTCACGCAATCACCAATACGGATGTACCTCTTGAATTCAATATATCAGGCACTTCTGACCAGTATCTTGACCCCTCGAATATGTTTTTATATTTGAAGGCTAAGTTAGTGAATTGAAGATGTTCAGAAATCTCACCGCACCGCACACGTAGTGTACACGAGACAATTTCCTCTTATACTGTTTAATCAACTCTGAAGTGGTTTTAAATGAAAACATCTCTAGGGGCATCAGCTGCCAAGTTACGCTGTATCGAGTTAAATAATTGAAACTTTACTAAATTATTCTCACGATGCGAAGGAGTCTCACCTGCAATCATGTGGATATTATAATTTAAAAGATGTAGAGAAAAATATGGACAACGCCGCTAAATCTAAAAATAACACGTACGAATATTACGGCCGTGTAAACGGCGATATATTCTCATAACAAAGACTTATTCTATCCTCAGTGGACACTCGTATCAGGTTAACTAGATCTATACCTCAATTTGCTCTTAATGTCTATAGCAGTTTCGAAGCCACGTCTACCGCACCAAAACCTATTTTCAAATTACTGGATGCTTATCTATATGTACGTAAAGTGAAATTATCTCCCAGTAAACATATGGAAATCGAGAAATCTCTTTTGACCGATACAGCAAATTATCCAATCAAGAGAATTGAGACTAAGATTTTTAACTTTACCCAAGAATTATCGAGTGTTAATATACCAAAACATCGTCAATGGTAGCTTACGCTCAGAAAGATAATGGATTGGAGAACGCTAGGCTTATTCTGGAAACTATTGGAAGTCTGCATTTAAATTTGCCCCTTTCGGACTTAGAGGTATCAGTCTGCATGTGAATGGCCAACCATACGGTCGTGATTATGAGATGATATACGAAGGCTCGCATTCTCAATATTCCCGACCTTTTTGCGATTTAATTGCTAATACTGTATCTTGCAGCGACTTATACTGAAAACAGTAATTTATACGCATACGATCTCACAGCTGATCTTTCAGCTTGTAATGCGTATCGTCTCAAGTATCTAGAAAAGGAACATTAGGGTGAGTCTCAAATTTAAACGGAGTTTGAAATCCCCAATCTCAGTTATGGTGTATATGGAACATCTTCAAATCATAGAGATTAACAGAGTTCGAGATATAATCTTGAACTATTAAAAATGAATGAAGAAGAAATATTAAATGCCTTTCGAAACGAAAGAAGATTTTTAGGTGTATTTGCCTGTAATGAACTCGGCTCTGTGAATTTGGAAACCGATTCTGGACTTGTCTTCAACAATTCACCTAGGAATGTTTCGAGCAATGAACACTGGATAACCGTGTATAAGAATAAAAATAATGTTGTATATTTCTTTGACTCTCTGCATTTAGATTTTAAGTTTATAAATCCTTATGTAACATCTTCTTTAAAATATAATAATGTTCAATATGTTAAGACCTTATGTTTTCCTGTACAACCTATCAGTTCTAATTTATGCGGTGTATATTGTATTTATTTCATCATATGTTTTTTAAAATAGTTTTTTTAATAAACTTGTAAATATATTTGATGTTAAAAATTTATGTGTCAACGATTATGCAGTTATAAATGTTATAAATGCTTTAAAATAAAAAAACGTTTTCTTTTTCCACTTTTATCCAAAGAACTTATTTTTACTAAAGAAAAAGAGACTTGAATCAATAGATCAATAGATAAATAGATCAATAGATCATAGACGGGCAGGAGGAGTGGTGGGATTTACTGATTTACTGATTTAGGGTATGTAAAACATAAAAAAGAATAAAAATTTTGGTAAAAAATATATTTTTAAACAAATAAAATAAAAGTTTTATGTTATGTTATACAAAATATGACTTGAATCAATAGATCAATAAAACAATAGATCAATAGATCAATAGATCATGGACGGTATGAGGGGTGGTGGGAGGACGGTTTGATTTACTGATTTACTGCTTTAGGGCATGTAAAACATGCTATAAACATAAAAAAAATTGCTAAAAACAAAATGTTCACTCACAAAGCTAAAAAATATAAATTTTATTAAAAGAAAATGAAAACAGAACACGTTTGCGCTCTCGCGACGGTTTCGCACAAGATCGCACCTGCGGACGTGCGCGCACGCGCTGGTTTCGCGCCGGGCTGGGGCTTGCAGGTGGGACCCTCCTCGCAGGGGACCTCGAACATCCAAACCATCATATTCGAGATCTACAAGGTCAATAACATATATAACGGCACCAACATTGTATTGTTATACGAATGTTTACTACCTCGGCACCTCACCGGAGCTGGCACCGGTGCTCTCACCTTCTCGTTACTGACTCATCAGACTCGGACTCCTTTCTCCTTCTTCTATGCACTATCCAAATTTCATCCTACATATTCTATACACTCTGTGCTTTTCTTCGGAGGACATTCCCCCTCTGGGAGGGGTCTCCAGACACCCTTTACGAATTTACAACCCTCATATTCGAGATCTACGGGGTCAATAACATATATAAGGATACAAATATTGTATTATTATACAAATATTTACTAACTCGGCACCGCACCGGCTCCAACACCGATGCAGGAGCTGGCTTCGACTCTGATCTGAATCCTACTTACTCCTTACTCCTCTATGCAATCTCCAAATTTCAGCATTCTACTGGCATTTTTTATTTTTTGGGGCCGGCACCCCCTCCGGGGGGGCATGGCAACGTAAAATCGTCTACGACGAGGTTATGCCATCACCTGGCGCGCGGCCAAATTTTAGGACGGTACGATGTCTCTAACACTCCTTAATTACAAATATTTACTAACTCAGCACCGCACCGGATCCGAATACTACTTACTCCTACCTCCTCTATGCAATCTCCAAATTTCAGCCTTCTACGGGCATTTCCTGTTTTTAAGGGCCTGCACCCCCTCCGGGGGTGCACGGACACGTAACCTCGTCGTAGACGAGGTTACGTCATAGGAAAGGGGTATACCAAATTTGAGGGGATACGATGTCTCTAACACTCCCATACGGGGGTGTCGAGACTTTTTGGACAGAGTTGGTCGCGCATGTGTCCCTTGTACTACTTCCCTTCTGTTATCTCACTCTTCCCATGAGCAATAGTAAGAGTATAATACATACCTTCTGCGATTGACACCACCCTGCATCCATGCGGGACACGGTGTCGGTGATTAGATTAATAATATATATATATATATAATATATATATATATATATAATATATATTATTTTATCTTTATATAAATATATACTATATATATATATATATATATTATAATATATATATATATATATATATATATAAGTATATATATATATGGGCTTATTCAACCTTTCGTCTGAGCGCAAAATTTTCAAAGTCAAAAACGAGTTATACGAAGTATATTTATATCGTGATCCCTATACCGAAAAAATATTGAAATATCGAGAGTTAAAAAAAAAGAAGCTCTCATTTCGGGTTTTCACCTTATAGGTATAAGTCGTCTTCGCTTGTGATGTGCAAACTTAAATTTAAAGATTTATTTATTTATTTAGTGACTTTTAAATATTAATTTATCTCAAGTGAGTCATACTTATCATCATCGTTATAAGCTTGTTTACAGAATTTTAAATTAAATTTATTTAGTGCTTTTTAAAAATATTAATTTATGTCCATTTAATGCATATTATAATGAGAATGACTTTACAAGTCCTTCCTACAATATTTGCATTGCATTTTACAAGATACAAAGCAGATGGTCTCAGGTAAATAATATATTGCAAAATTTTTAAGGAAAATAGCCACAATTTTTTATATTCTAATGACGAAAGATTCAAACTAACTAGGGGCAAGTAAATCACTATCTTAAACACTACGTGAAGTTTAGTAGTTATTATATAGCTATATAATATATATATATATATATAATATATAATTATATATATATA
>JABUQX010110540.1:0-2500 GCA_015478945.1 Trachelipus rathkii | reverse complement strand
TCGTTACTTAATATCTCTGTCTTCTGTATGTCATCTTCATCCCTGCTTCCTCCAACTCCTCCGCAAACAACTCAACCACCCTCTCAAATCGCCTCCTCTCTCTCGCTCCAACATGCCAGATTCATCCGCATATGCCATATGTCCCTTCAAATTCTCCCAGTCTATCTTTCACTTTTCCTTATCACCACGTCTAAATAAAATATAAACAGCAGTGGTGATAAAACACTTCCCTGCTTCACTTCAAATTTAAAGATCAACCATTTTTCTTTTTCGCAATCAATTCTGAAATTAAAACTGCATTTTGTCATACATACTTTCTATCGCCTTCTTTAATCTACCCTTCACTCCATAATTTCCTCTCCATAGCTCTCCAGAGCTTTTTCCTTGGCAACGAATCAAATGCCTTTTGCAGGTCGATGAAGGCTACAAAGAATCTCTTGCCATATTCCAGCATCTTCTTCGAGACCATTCTCAGTGTGAATAAGAGGTCAGTCGTTCCTCTTCCCCTTCTATACCCGTACTGTTCTTCTCCGAATCTCGGCTCTACCTTCTCTCTCAACCTCCTCTCCAATATTCTTTCGTATATTTTCGTCAGATGGTCCATCAGTGAGATACCCCTATAATTATTACAGCTTCCAGCATTTCTCCCTTACCTTTATATATCGGTATTATTATTGCTTTGCCCCACCTTTTCGGGCACCTTTCCCTCGTCTCCAACACTTGTTCATCAAACTGATATTCTCCCTTTCAACTCCTCTCCTCCCTCCAACACCAACTCCACAAGCCACTCCATCCTCTCCTGGGAGCTTTACCCTTCTTCATCCTTTTATTGCCTCATATTTCTCCACCGTTATCTCTCCGCCTTCATCCTCCTCTTCCTCCTCCCTCATATAGTATATATATATTATATATATATATATTATATATTATATATATTATATAGTATTATATATATATATTAGTTATATATATATATATATATAGAGTAGTATATATATATATATATAGATATATATATATAATAGTAAAAATATTATATAGTTATAATATATATATATATTATATATATATATAATATATATATATATATATATTATTATATTATATATATAATATATTATATATAATATATATATAGTATATATATATATATATAATTATATATATATATATAATATATATACTATTATATATATATATTATTAATTATATAATATATATTATGTATATATATAATATAATATATATATATATATAATATATATATATATATATATATATATATATATATATATATTATATATATATATATATTATATAGATGGTCAGATTTTTTAATGCTCACAGTATGTAACTAGAGACCGGCAGCTCCTACAGTAAAACAAATTATATATTTGGAATCAGCGGAAAATTTTAAGGATGGGATTTAACTTTTTTTTTTTTTTTTTTTTTTTTTTTCATAAAAAAATAATTTTAATATTTATTTCCCCAAATTTAGGCTCGAGCCGACGGGGACCACAGGGGGCCAAGAGACCCGACTCCTGCCAACTTTGCGGAGTAGCCTAGGGTAATTCCTTTTAGTTAAAGTAATTACCCAAAGTGTTTTTGCGAAGTACAAATTATTCTTTTTATTTTAACTAAAGGAAATAACCATAGGTAAACCTGCAAAGATGGCAGAGTCGCGGGTCTCTCAGCCCCGGTTGACGGACGGGACTGTCCCCCCTCTGTCCCCCGTTGGCTCGAGCCCCCTAAAATAGGAAAAAAAATAATTTTTTTTAATTTTTCGAAAAATAAAAAAAAAAAAAAAAAAAAAAAAAAAAAGTTAAATCCCATCCTTAAAATTTTCCGCTGATTCCAAATATAAAATTTTTTTTACTTTAGGACCTGCCTCTCTCTATATATATACTGTGAGAATTAAAAAAAAATCTCACTATATATATATATATATATATATATATATATATATATATATATATATATAATATAATTATATATATATATATAATATATTATATATATAATATATAATATATATATATATATAATATATATATATATATATATATATATAAATATATATATAAAGCTTATTTATTTTCATAAGCCTACCGTGAACACAAAAAAAAACAAAAATATATTTCTTTTTACATTTCGTTAATATTATTGTAAATTCAGAATCTTAAAAAATGCATTTGCAAGGTTTGCCAACTTTACATAGCATAAATTATTTTCCGCTACGTGGTTTACTTAAGGTCCGAAAACATCATTACAAAGAAAGTTTGTCTTTTCCTGTTTCATAAATTTAGGATCATAAAATGCATTTCCATTTGAAAAAATTTACCTCGCGCAATTAATTTTGTTCGTTGAAAATTTTACATTGATAATAATGATATATATATATAATATATATTATATATATAAAATATATATATATATATATATATATATATATATATATATATATATATATATATATATATATATATATATATATATATAT
>JABUQX010110539.1:12500-33841 GCA_015478945.1 Trachelipus rathkii | reverse complement strand
ATTAATATATATAATTTAACTATATATATATATATATATTTAATATATATAAATATAATATATATATAGAATATAAATATATTATATATTATTATAATATATATAGGTTATATATATATATATACGACTATGATTTCCGGTCGCCACACCCCAAACAATTAAAAAAAAAAAGAGTAGAGGTATTAAAGATTTGTATTGCGTATTCTATAGCCCCCCAAAAAGGGGCAAAAGTAAACTGACCATCAAGCCTTTTTTTTTTTCTATTTTAAAATTCAATATTTAATTATATTGATTTAGGCCTTTTCCGGTGAAGTTTAAAAAGTTTATAAAAATATTAAATTTCAATGGATATTTGAAAAACCAATTTTAATATAAGAAATTTAAATGAATAAATTTATTTCCCAATATCGTAATCAATCAAGTGTTCGCTTTAATATGTTTCCAAAATTGTGAAATATTATAATATGAAAAATAAATTAACACTATTCTTTGACAAGTACGTTCAATGTTTGTGTACGTTCCTTATCTTGCCACAAAAAAAAAATTTTTTTTTTTTTTTTCTTTTTAGGAAAAATGCCACAATCCATATCTAAAAAAACTACAACAGATACCGGCGAAAAGAATAACATGCGGAGAGATACAGGGAAAAGGATTACATTGCTGGAATGCTGGTGAAATTTTAGTTAGAATTTAGTTGCGGGGGAAAAAAAAAAAACAATTCAAAAAAGTGTCAAAAAAAAGTACAAAAACTACAGGGAAAAGGAATAGACTTTGGAATCCTGGTAAAAAAAATAATTAGATTTAAAATGAAAAAAAAAAAGAAATAAAAAATAAAAAGAATTTGTTAATAAGAGTAAATTGAGTTAGAAGAAAGCCTATTTAAGACCTTGTATACGTTACTCGTTAAAATAAATAGACTTTCTATTAAAATTTTGTTTTTTGTTTTTAACTAAAGAATAACCCCAAGTTATACCCACGATGGCAGAGTCCCGGGTCTCGCGGCGCTCCGGGAACTACGGGGTTAGCGACTAATTCCTTTCCCCTCCGGGGAGTCGCCGAAAAACCCGCCGCTCTTTGATTCGGTTTGTCCGGGTTTCCTCCGCCCCTCCCCTTACGGGTTATGGAAAACGTCCCCCCTGTGTTCCCCGTCGGCTTGAGCCCCCCCAACATTGCCGTGTAATACCTTACAAAATATATAAATATATAACTATATATATATATATTATAATATATATAATATATATATATATATATATTAATATATAATATATATAAGAATATATATATATATATATATATATATATATATTATTTATACTATGCCAACCCCCCCCGCCGGCTCGAGTTCCCCCCCAAAAAAACAAAGCAGCCAATTATAATTGATTTGTTATTATCTTTTTATTTTTTTATTTTGCCAAACCTTTTTAACGATTAGAATGTGCCAGGATTCAACAAATGTATTCCTGTTCCCTGAGCTATTGTATAGTGATAATAATAATTATATTATTATGATTATTATTATGATATTATAATTATTATTATTACATTATATTATTTAATTATTATTATTTTTATATTATTATTAATTATTCATTATTATTATTATTTTATTTATTATTATTAATATTATATTATTATATATTATTATTATTATTCATTATTATTATTATAAACAATGTCGAACAAGCGTATAAAAGAAATCTAAAAAAAAGTGTATTAAATAAAGCGAAGTATATAAAAATATCCTAAGCTCAAAAAAACCTTTAATATATGGTCTTTTCTTTGTGTACTAAATCTTTTCCTTTTCGCGAACCATAAGTGCTTGCGAGATAAAATATTTTCGCGAGATTTAAAATATTTTCTTCTGTTTTACAACAATATTATGATAGTAATACCAACCTTACAAAGATTAGCGATTTGCAAAGCACAAAGGAAACCATATATATAATATAATATATAATATATTATAAATATATATATAATAATATAATAATAATATATATATATATAATATATATATATTATATATATAATATATATATATATATACATGGGCCCCCCCCCCCCCCCCCCGCGCCGTTATGGGGGCAAGGTAGGGCCATGGCCCCCCCCATAGGTTTGATCTCATGAGAAATTTCCACAATTAATTTTTTTAAGATCACAGGGCTAAACATATATATATATATATAATATATAGTAATATATAATATATATAATATAATATGTAAAATATATATAGTATATATATTTAAATTATATATATATATATATAAAATAAAATATATATAATATATTATATATTACACGAAAAAGCCTATTTTTTTTTTACCTTGAATCCTTTGTGGCTGTTAATATGTTAGGGAGGGCCAGCCTACCCGTTGCCCAGACTTGTAACGCCGCCTTCATGTATACCTCCATCATGCATTCCGTTGTTGCCCCAATCAGAGAATTTCGTAAAGGGTTTGCAAATAATTCTGAATATTTCGATAATAATTCATTAAAATTTAAAGAGCTATGATGATATAGCTTTATTTTGCTCACATCTTAAAATAGGGAATTATACGATGAGATATTGAGGGACCTTGTAATTTTTTGAAAAAATTTGCAAATATAGGTCCTGGAAGAGGTCGGTAAACTGCCTGTCGTGCTGAGAAGCCGAAAGAAAGTGCAGTGGAGTGGTTTTAAAAAAATATACTTTAGTTAGTCTGAACAAAAGTAAATTAGTGAAAAAATATGGATTAAGCTTTTAATTTAAAAGCCTAGGATTGATAAAGTTATTCACTTGTGATTGAACAAACTACGAACCCATTTAGTGCTTGTTCTAGTAATGTTGATTGATAATTGCAAGTTGGTATTGAAGCCCAATATTCTTGTGTATTGATAATTAAATTTTATATGTGGCTACTTGGGGTGATATATTACACCAAAAGGAAAATGTCTGGATATTGGAAATTACATAATTGGGATCAAATTAAAAGATTAGTTTGACTTATTAACGAAACCGGACAAACCACCAATTATGTACACAATTTTAAAGATGCTAAAGAAGGAAAAAAAAACTCCTTTCCTTTATGAATAGCTATAGATCTGCACATTTCTTGGCTAGCGTATTCTAAAATAAGTTGACAAGGAATTCGTTTTTGTAGATTTGGTGGCTTTATTTAGACCATTTCTATCAAAAGAGACAATTTGGCTCCTTTATTTAAAAACCATTTAAGAAAAATTATAAAAACATGCATTACATCGGTGGCTAAAGTGGTCCAGGCAAAAATTCAGCAATGCATAAAGAAGAGAGCCTCAGTAATAGCAGCACCAGCACAATCAATATTATTAGATAATTTGTGCTAGCAGCAAGAATTAAAAACGCAATAATAAAAAAAGCGTTTAGTGTCTGTAACTGAGCAACTGCATGTTTCTGAACCACTTTATATTTATAAAAAAAAAATAGCACCAAAAAATTGGCCCACCTATAATTTCTACTTAAATATTTTTTGACACTTATGTCGCTATTAGAGATAGCACTGCAGATACCGTCAATTTTTTCCGATTGCTCAAATTTTAGATAAAGTAAAAGCTGGAGAGGTTTTCTTGTGGGAAGATTTGAATCAAGCGAAAGTAAAGCTAAGATACACATCACATAATGATTCAGACATGACAATATTTGTGGTGTGGAAAGGAAAAGTTATAGTAATCAAAATTTTGACATGAAGTAAACAATGTAAATATTTCTCCTTTTAGGCAGACGAGGCGCAGCAGACATCCAGACATTCCGGAAAGACAGACAGAACAGCTATCGATTGTTGTTCGCTTCGGTGTGATAAGGATCTCTATGTACGTGAAGAATTTCTAAGCTTTACTCCTCTAAAAACTTAAAAGCTGAAGATATAAGCCAGAGCTATAATGTTATACACGAAATAAAGTGCCAATTAAAATATGAGGGTAAGCTTGTTTGGACTTGGTTGATGGTTGGCTTCCACCAGATGACTGGCAAAGAAAATGGAGTTCAAAATTTAATAAGAGATCAGAACCCTAAAGCCAAATTTATTTTTCATGGTTGTTTCCCTATCGTTTCAAGTTAAAATTAATGACCTAAAAGCTGTTCGAAAACATCGGAATACAACTATTTGAAATAGTAAAATGAATTTACTAAAATTTGGCTGGGAAAAAATGTTTCGCAGAAAATTGGTGGCTAATATACTAGTTTATGCGAAACGACGATGCGCTCCAAAGTACAAATCAACTAGATAATTTTAAGAAAATTTTACAAATAAAAATATCATTAAAAATCTCTCATCTGATCCAGATTAACGCAAGCCACCGAACTGCAGCCGTCTAAGCTTCCATCAGCAGCAGGAAGTCCTGCATTTCTCATCTGTTTAATAATCATGACGAAATATAGTTCAAATTGGAGCCTATAGGAAATGTTCATCAAACTAAAGTACTAAATTTGCAAGGTTCATGTCATAAAGGAAAAACTTTAAATATTTATATCACTGTCGTAAATGAAAATAGCAGTCTTGCTTTTGTAAAGAATTTTTTAAAAATCCAAGAATTTTTGCCAAGATTTTCATTTCCAAGTGCAGTATCCAAAGGAATTACAGCCTCAGGGACATCAAAAAGTTTTGCTGAGGATTGCTTCAGATTTGCCCCATTTATACTTTATCTTTGATTCTCTCATTTCATCTTTGAGTTTCAAATTTTCGGAAACAATAATAACATCCGACTTCCTGCATTTTTGCACCCAGTGTAGAACAGAAAATTAACCAAAAGCCGAATATTTTAAAAAAGAAGTTGAAACTCATTTAACAATATAATATTGAACAACCTAAATTGTGAAGCAGAATCTTTGTTTAATTTCTTGAATGATTCAGATAGGGAACAAATAGATAGAAAATGAGTTACAGCACATTACTACAAAAATCATGGTACAATTTCCCACAGTTCAAAAGCTATCAAAGACTTTCACACTTCCATAAACTACTTGTTGCAATTGAAAGTCGTTTAGTACCTTACGACATGTTAAAACGTGGCTAAGGTCAACTATTCCAACGAAAGATTAAATGGGCTATGTTAGCTAGGGCTCGGGGAAAAACGTTTCACGCAAAAAAACATCACTGATAGAACATATTATAAAACTAAGTTTAGAAAGAAAAAAAAGAAAATATTTAAATATTATTTTCGATGCTGAAAAAAAATACTCTTTAACAATATAAGACTTCTTACTGTTATACTCATTTTGAAATAAAACTTTCGTAATTATGAAATATTTATAAATATTGGCCTGCGTGAATTATCATTTTTTTATTATTCAAACCTTTGAAAACACTGTACTATATGAGAAATATAATATAATATATATATATATTATTATATAATATATATATATATATATAATATATATAATATATATATAATATATAATAATAATATATAAATATATATATATATATATATATTATATATATAATATATATATTATATAGATATAATTTGGATCCCCCCCCCTAAATTTGCGTTAACGGCGCCCATCCCGCCATGTAATATAATATAGTATATATATTATATATATAATATATATATATATATATATAATATATTTGATATATATATATATATATATATAATATATATATATATATATATATATATATTATATATATTATATATAAAATAACTTTTATATTATTATATTATTCCGATTTATAATTCTTAGGTTTATGAATAACCGATAATTTAATCGGTTAAAAAAAAATCCCAAATTAGTTTTAAGCTGTAATATATATATATATGATATATATACATATAATAATTAAATATATATATAAATGTAATATATAAATTAATAATATAAATATATAAATATATAAATATATATATTATATATATATATAATATATATATATATGATATACGCCTTTTCTACTTAACTTCTCGCCCATTTTACCACCCCTCATCAGAGTGGCCACACCTCACTAAGGTACCCCGCCGCCGCCTACCGGCCTCCTCCACAATTTGCTAAGGCTGTAATTCCCAGGTAGTTCTTGGATTGATAGTAGAATTGACAGACTAGAGAAGGGATGCACAGTTTCCGGGCCTTGGTTGATTTATGCAGATAATTGAGGTAGTTTGGTTGAATGGTAGAATCTATTTTTTAATTATTCCAAGTTTAAGTGGTGCCGTATCTTAATTACTAAAGTGATTGGGGTGGTGGTTATTGGAAGCGAGTAAAAATTCGCGGGTACTATTCTGGTAGGTTGATCAAAATTATATATGTTACTGTTGTGATTTCTTAATATTATTTCTGTTAGGTGAAGTGTTATTGTTTGGCGTATGAGGTATAATTTTTTTTGTGGTGGTGGAGATGTTACACTTGGATTTGTTTGTATAATAAGGCTTGGGGAAGAACGAGGATTGTTTAGTCTGTGGTGTAGGGCGTTAGATTAGTGCAGTGTGACAAGCGTTGTGTTGTCTGTTTTTAGCGCAAAACTGGGTGTCTGCATTTCTAGGTGTTCCCTATAAGGTAGCATCTTTGTTTCAATGTGTATATGTTTGGAGGTGTTTTGTTAAGTGTACATCCCTGTTTATAATTTGTAAGGCCTGTTGTTTTGTTGTTCGTTTAAGGTTTTTTGCATGTTTCCCATGGTTAATAGTGTAGAGCCATACTGGTGTAAGTGGTAGTTCAAGTGACGGCGATCAATTGTGTTATTTGATGGTGATGGATATACGTTTGTAATATTTTGATGTCAGTGCCTGCTATGTTCTAGAATGTTTTATTTCTTGTTTGCTTGATGTGTAATGTTTTATATGTCTTGTGTGAGAGTTAAGTGTGTGGTCCAGTGTTACTCCTAATATTTTAGTGTTATTTTTTTTAGTTGGATAGCGGATGTTATGTATGAAGATTTGGGGAAATTGGTTGTTCCGAGTTGCGATCTGTGTGATTAATTTGATAGAGAACTTGTGATGGTGAACCGAGACACCAATTGTCAGTTAACCAAGTTTGTATTGGTTGATGTAGTGTTGGGTAGGAGGGTTCTTGTTTTAATTCTGATGATGTGATAGCTAGGTAATGTCAATCGGCGGTAAGTGTTATGTTTGGGTGTCTGTTGTGGTGTGGAAGATCTGCTGTGAATCCGGTTGGAAAAAAAGGATGTAGGGAATTGATATTGCACCGTGTTTTCAAATGTTTATGTGCGTGATTTCTTAGTATTGATCTGTATTTGAGCGTTCCTCGCTGGATAGGGAGGTTTGATAAACCATTTCTTTAAATTATGTGGATGCTGATTTATTATTTTGTGTATTAAGATTGTGTCTGGGGACTGTGTGAAAGCCCTTGTGTCATGTGTCCGATTGCTATGAGTAGAGTTTTATGTGTGGGTCTGAGATTTAAGCCGTCTATATTGGTTGTATAAGGTTTTGGTAGATCTGTTGAGTTGAGTGGTTTAAATGGAAAGCCATGTAGAACTTTTGTTTGGGATTGTGGTTTTATTCTATTCATACGAGCTTTTCTAGAGTTTACACAGATTTGGATAGTAGTGAATGGGGAAATAGAAGAGGGTTTGAGGTCTCTTCCAAAGTTTAACTTTGCGATGATAATTGCTCTTTTTTAGAGGAAGAATGCGATATAATTTGATGGAATTGTTGTACATGTATGTTAAATAAGTTAGTGCTATATTTCCTAATTGTTAAGGATGCTTAGAGATGTTATGCAAGACCGGTTGCTGGTGAGTTTTTGAGCGGTTATGGCTATTTTAATATCAACTAGTAGTCTGCCTGTCTTATTGTTCGTGACTACAAAGACTCGTAAAAGACCGTACAAAATATTCTTTGACTACATTGTGAACATGGTGGTTTATCTGAGTATTTACGAAACATGAGTTCGAGGTTGTTGTATGCGTTTTGTTTTTTGTGAAGATTAAGTGCATAGATTTTTGATAGATTCGTGTGTGGGAGGATTGGGGTTTTTTGTTTTGTTTATGCATTGTTTAATTTGTTTTATTAAGTTCCACATTCTATTTTTTTTTTGTTTTTTTTTTTTTTTGTTTTTTTTTTTTGTTAGATGGTTTGAAAATATTTGGAAGCGTCCTGTGTTTGGTTAGGTTTGTAATTGACGACCTAGTGTTTAAAATTATTGATGTATTTTTAATTCTTTGTATTTGCTGTTGCAGATTTTGGACAGGTTTCATTGTTTATCAAGATTTGAGAAATTTCTGGTGTAAGAGTGGGGTTATATTTTTGAGTATCTCAAGATATTTATATATATATATTATATAATATATATTATATATATATAGTATATATATATATATATATTATATATATATAATATATATAATATATATATAAATATATAATATATAGATATATATATATATAAATATAATATATTGATATATATATATATATATATAAATATATATATATATATAATATATAATATATATATATATATATATAATATATATTATATATATATATTACTATATATATATATATTTATAATATATATATATATTATATAATATATATAATATATATATATATAATAATATATATAATATATATATATATTATATTAATATATATATATATATAGATATATATATATATATATATATAATATATATATATAATATATAATATATATATATATATATATAAAATATATAGGTTTGAAGGCTTTTTTGAATTGTTAAAGGTGAAGTTTGGGATAGCTCGTTGTGTTGTGGATATTGGAGAATTGTTATAGATGACGGGTTATTTTCCATGTATTCTGAGAATGTCCAATCTGCTTTTATGTAATTAGTGAAAAGTTTGCTTATAAGGTATGGTGTCTTTGTTGGTTAATTTGGTATTTTATGCATTATGGGTGTATAGTCAGAGTTTAAAGTCGTCGGCTTGGTTGACCATTGGGTTTATGGTGAAAGATTTGGGGGCATAATGTTAAGATCTGGGGATGGAATTCTGATTGTTATTGTTGGATAATTCTTAGGTGAAAGTTTTGTGTTGAGATGTTTAGATGATCTAGATATGTTATTAAATGAATTCCTCTTTGGTCTTTATACCATGTGGGGTGATTTGCTTTACAATCACCTCCTATCATGAGGTTTGGGAGGTTTCAGATGGGGGTGAGATTTGGGGTGTAGTTTCTGAGGCAGTGTGGTGAGGGGCGATGTGGGATGTAAAGGTTTATTATATAATGTGCCTCTTTGTTGATCATTATATTGAAAGATTGAATTTTAGTGGTATTGTCGTTTAGTAATGCTGTTGTGAGTGTGGTGGTGTTTATGGGTGTTAGTGAATTATGCATGAGGGTTAATAATGAATGATTTTTGGGATTTTGTAGTGTGTAAATGAAGTCTTATCCATAAAATTTGGATTTGGATGGTTTTCAGGGAGGTGTGCTTCTTGTATTAGTGATATGTGGATGTCGTGTTGTTTTAGAAAGATTTCTATTTCTTTGTTTTTGTTATGTAATCCATTTATGTTTATTTGTAATATGTTTATGCTATGATTTTTTTTGTTTATCTTTGGGCAGTAGGTTATTGTGGGTGGGGTGCATAATTGACATATCCAGTCGTGGTTTGTGGGAGGAAGTGTGGTGAAAGGTGAGCAGTGTCTGTGGATCCACTACTCACACCTATTTCATCGGATAGAATTTCTTTTTACATTTGTATGAATTTCTGACAATTATTACCGGATGCCAGGAGGGTTGATTGTAATGGAATGTTTTTTTTTTTTGAGGAATATTTTAGAAAAAAAACCACACTTGACAGGGTTTATGTTGTACTGGCGGTCGAACATATTTAATGATCAGTCAGATAGCGTTAGTTTTTCAGTAAGAAACAATTGCTCTTCTTTAGGCAATTTTCGGATTTTTTACAATTGCATGTAGAAAATCTGTGCATTTGCCAGCTTGCAATTCCAAATCACTTTTGCTTTAACCCTGTGGCTTTGATATAAATTTAATTATAATTTTGCACTTATCATTTTTTCACCCTTTTCATGGTTGTTAAAACGAGTTTCGTACTTCCATATACTCGTCTAAAATATTTGATTAATCCGATTATGCGATACCTATACGAGAATAAAAAGCTCTATTCCATAACTTCGGTCAGCTTTAAAGAAACTCGAATCTCACCTTAATTTCACCAGTGTTTTAATTCAGAGGATGCTTACCCACAAGAAAACTTCATTTTAAGTCTTCATTCAAGTCAGGTAAACATGCTTGTTTTAGCCGTCTCTCGCGGGCACCAAACAATACAACTCCAGTTTTCTAGGTTCTTTAAACTGGATTGAAGTTGAGCGACGTAGACGGTCTATTTTAGGCCGTTAAGATTTGGAAACGATGCGCTATAAGATTATATAAATCAAATTAAATAATTAAACAATAAACACGTACTACCGATGCTAACGCTCTATTCACAATGATGACAAAAATGAGGAATGAAACAAGCTGGCAATTAGTATGCATGCGTATTAGAAAGGCGCGAAACAGTGGTGGGGGAGTTAAAAGTATTCGTAGGGGGGGGCTGTTATTTTTTGAAATATTAAAGCAAATAAGATTTGGAAATTGTTTGTAGCAACAAAACAAAGTTTATCTAGGTTGACCCAAATTTTTGTGGTTACATGTATGCACTAAAACGTACATTTTTACGTAACTATCACATTAATATTAGTACCCAAAAAGTGGCGACTATAATTCCTGTCACAGGTATTGGGAAATTGTTGCTACAATTTAAAATAACAAAACATTACAACTACAAACCTCTCGGGCACCGGTACATAATTATCGCGTACATTCCACATTTTCGATAGGGGCTAAAGCTAATATCAAAGGCACTTTTCGATATTCGTTTAGAAAAAATATATCACTTTTTTCGTTCCACCCTAGTGTATAGGTTTTCACAGTTGTCGAACATTCTGAAGAATTTACAAGCCTTTGATTAAAATAAAAGAACGAATTAAACATCCTCTTCATAAGCTAAACATATCATGTAAACTGTAGATATTAAGAATTAAATGTTGCACATATTTAGCACCGAGGACCTAAGCGATAAAGAGTCTATAATAGTGAGTACAGGGAGCTATGTTTAGACTAACTATCAGGTTGGATGAGTTTACTTCTCTCTGGAAAGAGAGACTATAGAGAATGAGGGCTGTTGAACCAAAATATGCAGAAAATGGTTTAGTGCTGCGGAAAGCATTTATACTTACATTTTCAAAGGGTTTGAATCTTTAGAGAGATATATGAGAACTTACCCAATTTATGTTGACCTTAATGTTCTACCTGTGTAGATGAACTATAATATATATTTAAAATTAAACCGCAATATGGTTTTATTACTGTAATGCGTATATTACTGCTCTTTCATACGGAAATTACATGACTAAAATGAAAACTTGTTATTATTTCCTTCGAAGAACTTATGCTTTATTGACTAAGTGTTTAATGATAGCTGTTTATTTGTCCGGTTGGTGTGTGTTAAGTCGTTATGTCATAGTTTAGCTTTACGGGATTAATTACACTTTGCTATGTTTGTTTACCCGTTAGGTATTATTATGGTATTTAAGTAATGGTTATGATAAATTTTTTATTACAATATGTTATCCATGTCAATGTAAAATTGACATTAACATGTTAAGAGATATGCTTGGAAAAAAGTATATAGTTACGTTCTAATGTATAGGGATATGTCCAACCATTCGACGGTTATAAAGTATGGAACTTGTTAATGTGACAGTTTATTCGTAACGTATAAGGTATGTTAGGCTTGGTGCTATACATTATATTCTTAGTCCTCCGACAGTTCGTTTCGGTTAGCCTTTTATTATGTGAAAACCTTTGTTCTTGTTAGCATGAATATTCACCGTTTGATCAGGTGTATAAAGATATATTGTTTTCTATGTTCTGTTTACTCCTAATAATATCGATATGTGATTGTATGAATCAAACTAGTTAAGATACTAGATTCAATAGGGAAGGGGTGGAGGGGTAGAGTGAGGTGGTGTTGATTGTCATCTGATTTACTGATTTACTGCTTTAGGTATGATAAAAAGTCCGACTATTTGAGCTCCGAGTTGTCAGAAACGTTTCTTTGTTGCATGTCGGGGTCTTTAATGCTTAAGACGTAAAGAAATAAAGGTAAATAAAGAAATAAGAATATATTATATAAAGATATGCCTTGAATTATTAGAATCATTAGATCAATAGATCAATAGATCAATAGATCATGGCACTGATTGAGGAGGAAGGGGCTGGCTGTTGTCTTTAACGTGGATTTTATGGATACTGCTTAGCGTATGTGTAAAACTTAACATTTTTACCTTAACACTTTATACCTTAACAAAACTGAACTCAATTAGATCAATTAAAATCAATAGTATCAATAGATCAATAGATTCATGGTTGGAAGGGGGATAGGTTGGGTGGTTTGATTTACTGATTTACTGCTTTAGGGCATGTAAAACATTGCGACAATTTAGTAAAAATAGGACTTGAATATTAGCAATCATAGAGTCAATGATCAATAGATCACAAAAGAACGGTGGGAGAGGGCAGCGTATTGATTATGATTTACTGGAAATTACTGCTTTAGTGTATAGTGAAACAGTGACCAATTTTAGATACAAAAAGTATGGACTGAATCAATAGATCAATAGATCACAGAAGGGGTGGGGAGGGCCCTTTTTTTTAAATAATTTAAAAACGCTTTATTTCTTTATAAGGTATTTAAAAACGTAAATTTGTAAGCTATAAACATAAAAAGAATAAGAAATTTTTTTTTTCAATTTTTTTTCAAATTTTTTTTTTTCCCTTGAAGGTTCTGAAACCATCATTTCCGAAATCAACAGACCCGATAACATATATAAGGATACCAACATTGTTGTTATACGAATGTTTATTACATCAGCACAGCCACGGCTCCAGCACCGGGGCCGGCACTGACTCCGACTCTTCTGATTCAGACTCCTTCTCCGACTCTTTCCTTCTCTGACTCAGAATCCGACTCCTTTCTCCACTTCTCTTATGCATTTCGGCCATTTCTTTGGGGGGGACCCCCTTTTGGGGGGTTCCCAGAGACACTTTACGAACTTATAACCCTGATATTTGAGATTTATGGGTCCAATAACATATATAAAGATCCAAAATTGTATTATTACACAAATATTTACTAACTCGGCACCGCACTGGAGCCACCACCGGTGCAGCCTCCGGATCTGAATCCGAAGACGAACCAGAACCCGCTGTCGGGTACGAATCCGCTCTCCAAATTTCAGCCTTCTACGATCAATTTAATTTTGGGGGGCAACGCTCCCCTACGGGGAGCGCAGGGGGACGTAATTACGTCATCATATAGCTCACATCAAAATTTTAGCCCGATACGTTAAGCTTAACATGGGTTTTCAGGACGAAATTGACCTCGCTTCTAAGGGGCAACACCCACTTAGGGGTGACCTACCCTCACCAAAAGTCGGCGGTAATTAGTTTATCATGCCAATAGACAATATACCAAGTTTCAAAACAATACGTTAACTCCTTCGTAGCAAAAAAAAGGGACCGCTCAAACGCTTTTCTTACTACTTATTATTATACTATATATAATATATATCATATATTAATATATATTTTATATTATATATTAATTATATACACCTATGTTTGCCTTCATATATATCAATATATCATTATATATAATATTACTATTATTATATTATATATTTTATCATATATATAGTATATTATATATATATATATTATATATATATACTTTTATATATATATATTATTACTATATATCTAGCCTACCTCCCAAACAAACCACTTGAAGTCGGCCGCTTTACTATATTCCTAACTTCGCGATATATTCGTTAACAAACAATTGTTATTGTCTATAAAACAGACTGAATAAACCCAGGGCAAATTATGTCCAGTCCAGATGCACTGAAAGAGGTTAAAGGTTCTTCTTTCTTCTATTGCAAAGTAATTTGAGTCTAGAACGAGCTTTGACGTAATGAAAATATTTTTCTCCTATCTGTTGAGGTCATTTGAAGAGTGAAATTGGATAAAACTATAAAAATATTAAAAATGTCTTCTCAGAATTCCATGAAATGAAGACATTCTGTAAGCGTGTATTTGTGAAAGAAATTGATCAATTCCAGATACATTTAATCAGAACGTCCTTGATGGATATCATAAAAGTTAGTTCGATCTTTCCTGAAAAAAGGCAAAGATAAAATACACACCAATGACTTGACTTACATTTTAATTTTGAGCTGAGTTTTAAAAATATTTTTTGAATATTATACACATATTGACCGATATATTATTTAATTATAAAATATACTTATATCTTTGGTTATAATCTATAGTATTACGGACACATCCATTATATATTTACTCATATATATTAGTATCAGATACTATACTACGTAATTATATATCTCTAATACTGGATATATACTTATTTATTATTATATATCATAATGTATTGGAACACATAGTACTGCGTATAGCTATAATACTATACCAATTACAGTCAAAACACTAATCCTATATATAGCTATATATACTACTATATATATAGTTAACTATATATCCGGGGGCGTCGCAGGCTTACTACTCTACTACCGTTATATATCTATAGTATATAATGGGGGAGCTGCCTCCGCCACGTGCCGCCGGTATATTATTCTATATATAATATATACTATATATTATAGTATATTATATATTTATATATATAATATATCTAATAGTACTCTGTTATTATATACTTATATTATTATATTTATTATATATATATATATAGTATATATATTATATATACATATATTAACAGTATATACAGATATTATATAATATATAATACTTATATATTATATTTATATATATATATATATATAATTATACATAGTATACTTATACTAGTAGTTATAATATACAAGCACTATACAGATATTACTATCCTGTATATATTATGTTTGATATTATTAATATATATATATCTTACTTATATAGTATATATATACTATATATATAAATATATATAACTATATACATATATAGGAAGTATATATACTATATTAGTATTATAATATATATACATATATATATACTATACTTATTATTATAGTAATATATATATATATATATAGTGTATATATTTAGTATATAATATATATATATATTATATATATATATATACTATACATTATATAATATACTTAATATAGATAATACACTGGGCAGTGCTTTTTCTCTCGGGAGACTAGTATCTTTGAGAGTAAACGGCGGTTTCCTTTAAAGCTCACCGGGTAGGTTGGTTAAACGGCCGCTTACCACACAGTGAGAGTTTGGCGGGTTCGAAAACCCAGCAGGGCGCATGTGTTTCAATTGTCTCTATCATAGTATATTACTTATCTATATATATGTACTATTATTTATAGTATATTATATATTATATTTATACTCGTATAGCAATATTATATGCTACGCAGGTATACTGAGCTGCCACAAAGCCAGCACGGGCCCTCGGGGCCGGTTACTGGTTGTCCTCGGTCCTCCCACACAAGTTCTTCTTATAAATCAACTTCTGTATACAGCGATTTATTAATTTTATGTATTATTGATTATTCATTATTATTATATTCATTATATTATTATCATTTATTATTATTATTATTTATATTTTGTTTCATTCTTATTATATATTCATTATTATTAATTATTATTTTATTATCTATTATTATTCTATTTCCTTAATTATTATTATTATTTTGATTATTAATTAATTTATTATTTATTATTAATGTATTATAATTATCTATTATTCTTATTATATTATTATTATATTATTATTGTTCATCATTATTCATTGATTATTATTATTACTATTCTTTATATTGTATCTATGATTTCATATTTTTATTACTTATTTTTATTATCTATTATTATTAGTTTATTATTATATATTATTATTATTATTATTATTATTATTATTATTCTTCATTATTTTATTCATTATATATTATTATTATTAATTATTATTATTATTGATTTATTATTATCATTATTATTTATATATTGATTTATTATAGATTATTATGTGTATATTATATTATTCTTCAAATTCATTATTAGTTATTATTATTAGTTATTATTTATATTTTAGTATTATATAATTTTTTTTGCATATTATTTTGTATTAATTATTATTATTATTTATTATTATCTATTATTATTTATATCTATTATTATATATTATTTTTATTATTATTTAGTCATTTATTATTATTTTATTTATATATAAAGGTATAAATTAGAATATACTATATAGAATATATAATATATATATTATATATATACTCTATTATATATATTTTTATATAGTATATATTACTATGATATATATTATATATATATGTATATATATATGTTTATATATATCTATATATAAGGGTATATCATCCAGTATATAATATACAAGATCTACTTTAGAGTGGCTGCGCAATGTGTCTGTCTGTGACTGCATAGTGTTCAATGATACTACGCATGTAAAGTCCATATGGTTTATGCCAACCTGTGCCTCAACACGCGAAAGGATTGCAAGGTGTTCAGTCTATCTTGACACTTTTGTGGTTGTGCAGCATACCTTTATTGATATTGTGTACGTGCAATGACGTTGTTCTTGCGTTACTGATTTCCAATCTTCTTGATTTTATATTCTATGGCTTGAGCACTTTAAAAGGTTAAAATCATGACATCAAGCTTCAGTTCATTGAAGCTTTGCTTTCAATGCGTTTATATGGACTCAGTCTATGCACCTCCAGATTGCCAAAGTGGATTTCTGACTTCAGAAATTGCGACATAACTCTCCTTCGTTTCACTCGGAGAATATCAGATTTGATTAATTTTCGGCAACTTTTCATAGCTGCTCTGCCTAGATTTCCTTTCCTCCAACTCGTCTATATTCCATGCACTTTTCAATATACTCATTCAAGACTCTCTGCATCTACAAGCACCTTCCCTCCAAATTGTGGATATGACAAAAGTTGGGTAAACTTTTTTTTGAGTCTGACTCCTTCAGGAGAAAGTCACTTTTGGACTCAGTTTTCCAAATGCTGAAAGCTTAGCTCCTACGGCGGCTTGTTTCTGCTCAAAGCAAAGGTCCAAGTCAACTGCGTGACAGTTTTCAGCACATGATACTAGCGTCAAATAGCGACTTTCACAAACTGTCTCTCATTTTCGTTCGCTACTCAGACAGGACTTTTACATTTGCAGCTTCATAATTTAGTGTTCGCTGTTCCTCGGCCTGCAGCACAGTGTGATGTAATTGATATTTGATCGCTGCGTAAATTTTTTAGCCATATTGCGCTCCCAATTATGGACACACTTCAAACGGCATATTACTTTAAAACGTCCATCAATTATCTAACTAGTGAGTTTCTGGGACCAAGTTTAATCAAGGATAGCCAAAAGAGGTCTCTGTATAGCAGGCATGGCCTTAACTTTAAAGAGAACAAAGAACGTCCCAATCGGTGAATTACGTCACTGTTCACAATCGTCATATATAGGGATCTCTATGCTGGTCTGCACAAATATCAGGACGAATAAATAATTGCAGTATTTTCAAGAAATCTTTTATACCAGAACCTGAACATGTTATACCTCGAAGTAATTATCTCTTTCTTACCTAACTAAATAACGATTTTTGTCGTAAATGGGAAAAAAAAAACATTTTCAAACACGATTACATAAGTTAACATTGATCTCTTCACATTAGTCTCAAAGCGACACACTTAATTACTTAATTAATTGCAGTAATTTGAAAATATGCCATATTAATCTGTCAACTTTTTAAAGCTGGTTGTCATTTAGTACAATAATATATTATTATAATATAGTAATATAATACTTATTTATTTATAGTATACTCTTATATATATATATATTATATATAATCATTTATATATATATAATAATATATATATTCTATAATATAATATAATATATTAATGGTAGCATTCCCGAAAAGGCCAGGCATGTAACTAAGAAACTATAACATTAGACCGAAATAAATATCATTTTTATTAATCAGGAGACTTTTACCGCGGACCAAGGAAATTAAAAAAAATTAATTGTATTTAATAATTTATTAAAACCCAAAATCAACAAATATTAGTAAAAAGTGCAGCTCTGATTGACTTGAAAGACGTTAAGCTGCATTGTCTCGGAGAAAAAGTTGCCAAATGGTCGCTCTCTATAAATATAATTGGAAAAATTTATTTTTTTCTTTTTATATCCTTTGTAGGGGGTTCGAGCCGGACGGGGGACAGAGGGGGGCGGACGAAGTCCCCCCGCGTCCGCCGTATTAGGCCGGAGAACCCCGATCTCTTTATTCGTTTGTTACCGGTGGGTATCTCTTTAGGTAGAAAAAAAGAAAAAAATTCACATATCAAGCACCTTTCCGTGCTCACTCGGAGTAGCCGCATCTTCGAGATTTATCAAAAACTGTAAATTTTTCAGTTAAATTTTTACATTTTAATTTTTAAAAAGCGTTATTTGTTTTTATTTTTTGCTATTTCTGTCGGGTAAAAATGTCTCCTGAATTAATAAATGATATTGTAATTTCGGCTGTACGCTTGTTATAAGTTTTTTAGTTGACATGGCCTGGCCCTTCTCAGTGGTAAGTAATGCACAGTATCATGTTTATTTAATGGTGTTGACCTACGTATATATAGCTATATATATAATACCCATACTAATATCACTATATATATATACTATCTTATATACTATATATATGATTATATATATAATTATATTTACTATAATATATATATACTATACTATATATATATATATTCTATATTATATATATATTATATATTTTATATATAATATCTATAATATATATATACTAATATATACTCTTAGATATATTTAAGGACTGTAATAGATATATATTATATAGTATATATAGTATATAATATATATATATCATAATATGATCACGTATACCTATATATATATACTAATTATAAATATATATAATTATATATATATATATATATATACAGTCTATATATATACTATATATATATATAATTATATATATATATATTATAAATATATTATATATCAAAAATATTACATTTCTATATATATATATATTTATATATGATATAATAGTATATATATTATAATATATTATATATATATATATTATAGTATATCATAGCTATGACCAAACTCTCTGATTAGACTTCCTCACTAGGCCGTACCTTTTAAATTATGTGTGCTGTATTGTTTATTTTATTTTTCTTCATTGTCAGTATTGCAATTTCCGGGCCTCCTATAATTGACCCGGGCCCTGAGGCTGCACACTCACTATCCCTCCCCTCTCATCAGCACTGACAGTATATATATACCTACTATTTACATCATCCAACCTACAAACATTCACTATCGCCCTTTCATTACTGCCAGTGCTCTTCAGATTTTCTAAGTGTTTCCTCTACACCTTTCTTACGTAAATTTCATCCATCACGAAAATACCATCCCTATTTATTATTCTATGAAGATTCCCCATGCTCTCTTTCTTAATCTTTTGTACTTTCACCAAAACAACTTCCTATTTTATTGTGAGTCTCTATTCTTACTCCTTTCAAACTGTTCATTTACCTCTTTTTTTCCTTCGACTTATTCAACCTTTTGTCTTCTTTATTTCCATATTATATTTTCCATACACTTTTCTTTCGAAACCTCATCAGTGACTTTTCGCACATTTAACCACGCTTATTTATAACTTTTAACAACTTGCGTCACATCATTACTCCACTACTTACTAATTAACATTCTTACTTCCTGCTTTAGCTCATACATAAGCACTTCTTTTGCATTGCTGACAAACAAACCCTTCATTTGCTTCCAGATTTGTTCAGTTTCATCTTGTTCACATTCAACTGACGTATTTGCAAGTGCTATCACTTACTTTTCCTTTTACTCAACTTCTTGCTCTTAATTCTCCCCACTTCCTTCCTTTTTTCTTTTTTCTCCATTCATGCTCCCACTAGTTTATTCTTACAGAAAACAACATAATGACCTGAAATTAGCATCCCTACACCCTTCACTGATTTAACATCCATCAAATACTTCAGCACCAAACTCTTCCCTAATACAAAATCAATTATACTATCTAGTTCTATACCATCTCTACCTACACCAACCCTCGTATACTTATGAATATTCTTGTGCTCGAAAAATGTTTTACTTACACACTTATCTCTCTCCTCACAGGAATCAATCACCTTCCTACCATTCTCATTTAATTTCTCAACCCCAAGGCATCTATTATACCATCCCTATTTTGATCATCTATTCAAGCATTCAAGTCGCCCAACATAATCAATCTGAAGCCCTTTCTCAACTAGTTCAAAACATTGTTTAGATTATTCTAGAAAGTCCCACTCTATTCAGCATCACCCTCAGATGGACCAAATGTTACAGCCACATATACCTTGACCTTCTCAAACTTAAATTTAACCATTAATATTTTAGTACTCACATATAGAAAATGTCCCATTGCTCTGTGCCAGAAATCACTTATCAGAATCGTAACTCCTTATCTTCCCTTCTCATTCCTCTCCACCTTCAGCACACACATATTTCACCCCACACCACTTGTCATTACCGCTTCCTTTCATATTTGCTTCAGTCACAGCAAGCAAATCAGTATTACCGTTTCTGAATATATCTATGGAAAGGATGGATGATTGTCGGTTAGTTAAAAGAATGTACAGTGGTGAGAGTGATGGAAATCGGCACACTAAGATTGAGTCAGTGAAGGAGTGTCTTAAGGAAAGGATTGTGGGTTTGGCAGATGCGAGAAGAAAGGTGCATAATAGGAGAATGGCAGAATTTTCTGACGAGGCATGATTATGGGTCTTATCCAGAGGATGAACCCTTATATTGACGGAAACAACAGTGGAAGTCTGAAACGCTAAGGTGAGCTCTTGGCTGCGACGGGCTCGCACTTAATAATAAGAGGGGAGTTTATAGGAATGCTTTCCTTTCGAAGGTTCTTCATATTCTTCTACCTAACTATTCAGTTTACGGTGTATGTTGCGCACCCCACCCCAAATCTGCTGGGTTCAAAGATGGAGATAAAGAAAATATATATATATATATATTATATATATATATATTATAATAATATATAATATATATATATATACTACTAATCATATATAAATATATATATATATATATAAACTATATAGATAATGAATATATATGAGAGAAACTATAGTAATTCATATATAGCCATGACCAAATATAC
>JABUQX010110539.1:0-2500 GCA_015478945.1 Trachelipus rathkii | reverse complement strand
TACACCTATAATATTTTATAGAACTTAATTATTGTAAGTCTTACATTCTTGACTCTCAAAATTAAACGTGTTCCTCTTCTTATAGCTTAGCACTTTTTGACTCGTATCTCTTTTAGACAGAGAGAAATTGTTCATTATAGCAGTAATGATATTGAAGAAGTTTATTATCACTTTACTATTGATTTAATTATTGCTAAATTTATGGCTCTTTGCATCGTAGTCGACCCTTCTTCAGCTTATTGCATCTCTCAACTTAGGGTAAAAGAATATAAATTATTTAGGAGCCCACACCTGATTGTTTATTTTAATTTTGGTTATACATAAAAGCGTTTCTGATGGCGATGTATGTCCACGCCTTATAAAGTCCATATTGGATAAATAAGTTTACATGTACTATTTTAAAGGTAACGTTTTTAGACCTTTACACACACACACACACACACACACACACACACACACTTATATATATATATATATATATATATATATATATATATATATATAGATATAAAACTAGATTTTTGTCTTCATATATATATATATATATATACTTCTACTTCTTCTACTTATGGCGATATATATATATATATATAAATAGAATATTTCATAAACTATATGTTCACATTATTAACCCTGTCATATGTGAGATAGAATAAATAGTCCATTATTATTTTCTATTTATTCCACTCTCAATATAATGACGAGAAATTCATCACTCATGAATATTATTTACTAGTAAGCGTTAATACAATAATATACATTTATAAAATTTAATATAAATATATATAAATATATATATATATATATATATATATATATATATATATATATATATATATATCTATATATATATATAATATAATAATAATATATATAATATATATAATAATAATATATAATAATAATATATATGTAATATATATATAATATATAAATAATAATAATAATAATAATAATAATAATATATATATATATATAAAGAATAATAATAATAAGATAGTTATAATAATAATAATAATAATAATAATATATATATATATGTATATATATAATATATAGCTTTTCAACAATATTTTATCTGCCGCCACACCAGGACTGGGGTGGGTGTGTGCCGTAAATCGGAAGAAAGAAGCGGTGGAAAGAATATGACAAAAAATCAGATAAGCCAATCCTTACCGCTCTGTACCATTAAAGGTACGTTTTCCTCGGTGCGACTCACGATGATCGTTCAACGATGATCGTGCAACGATAATCGTTAAGCACTATTTCTATGTATTTTCCCTATGAACCGTGTTGCTCGAGCGACCGCTAGAGTCGTTTACGATGATCGTAGGTCTGTAATAGTCGTACGGGAGATGGGTGAATATAATCGTCCAGTCGTCAACCTTTATTGTTGTGAAAGACAATATATGGGCTGAGATTGGCAATAAAGTTAGAAAACAGTGAGGCATGTGATTTATAAAATACTGGTAAATTAGATTAAAAATAAATATATATATATATATATATATATATATATATATATATATATATATATATATATATATATATATATATATATATATATATATATATATATATATATATATATATATATATATATATATATGGTCAGCCTCTAGAAGAGCCACAATCCATATCTCAAAAACTACAACAGCTACCGGGAAAAGGAATACATTGCTGGAATGCTGGTACAATTTTAGTGCGGAAAATGTAAAAAAATCATATCTCAAAAACTACAATAGCTACAGGGAAAAGGAATACATTTTTGGAATCCTGGTAAAATTTTAGTTAAGAAAATGTAAAAAAAAAAAATTATTGTTAATAATTATAGTAATATGAGTAGAAAGCCTATTTAGAGACTTTTTATACGTTACTCGTTAAAATAAATACTTTCTAGTAAATTTTGTTTTTTGTTTTTAACTAAAGAATACCCTAAGGGTATACCTGATGGCAGGAGTCGGGGTCTCGGCCTTCCGGGGAATACGGGGTTGGACTATTTCCCCCCTCCGGGGAGGGTTCCGGAACCCCCGCTCTTTGGTATTTGGGTGTCGCGGGGTTCCTCCGCCCCTCCCCTACGGAAAACGTCCCCCTCTGTCCCCCGTCGGCGCGCGCCCCCTACATTGCTGTGTTATATATATATATAATAATATATATATATATATATATATATATATATATATATATATATATATATATATATATATATATATACACTATGTCCACCGCCGGCTCGAGCTCCCCAAAAAAAGCCAATTTTGTTTATTTTTTTTATTTTCATTTTCCCTAGCCAAATTTTACAAAGCATTCCAGCAATGTATTCCTTTTTCTTGTAGCTATTGTAGTTTTGAGATATGATTTTTTTTTTTTTTTTTTTTACATTTCCTCGGTCTAGTTTTACCGAAAATCTTTTCCTTTCCCCTGTAGCTATTGTAGTTTTTGAGATATGGATTGTGGCTCTTCTAAAGGCTGGCCCGTTTCAATATATATATATATATAA
>JABUQX010110538.1:0-56610 GCA_015478945.1 Trachelipus rathkii | reverse complement strand
ATATATCTAATAACGATGTCGGTATTTTAAAATTTTAACGTAATAGCCTAAAACATGGTTATAATCTTTTCACCAAATATATAAAAGATTAAGGCAATAATAGTCAAGCAGCATTTTCTGTCATACTATCTATCTATTATCCATTCTTTTATACTATCTTAATCATCTATCGGTAGTCTAGATCATCTATCTATCTATTACGATCTATCTATTTACCTATACTCTACTGTCAAGCACCATCATACTGAAGATACTAATCTAATTACTATATCCTATATCACACTTCTAATCTATGCGTTAAATCTTTACTATTCTATCTGAATCTATTCTATACTAATCCTATCGTATCATGTCTAAACTATACTGTATATACATTATATATATATATAATATATATATAGATAATATATATACTTATAAATATATATCATAAATATATAGTTATACTATATAAGTATTATTATATTATAGATATATATTTACTATATAGTCATATATAAGTAGTATAATACTACTATTTCCCTCCCTGCAAAAGCCTAACAATGCATGAATGTCGAAAAAACTCTTTGCGCACTGTGCAAGCGATTGGGGCACATCTAAAACGGTGTACGGCGAGGGCTGTTTAGACTCAATTACACTATTTCTTCTCTCTCTCTTTCTCTACGAAATATATATATAATATAATATATATGATATTATTATATATATACCTAATATATATACTATATTATATACTATATAATATATATATAACTATATTATATCACTATTATAATATATATTATATATGTGTGACGTGTGTAAAATCTCTCTCTTTTCTATTCGTCTCAGTTAATCTCGTAGTTGTTGGCATCCGGTGCAGACGGCTAGGATATACACCGACACACATTAATATAAATATCATATATATATATATATTATATATTATAAATATAAAATATATATAGTATATTATATACTATATACTATATTATATATACTATATATATATATATATAATAGTATTATTTAGGAGAAGAGAGAGAGTAGTAAAGGTATGAGCAAAACATCCCCCGCCACCAGTTTAAGATGCTCACATAGGCTCCCCAAAGAAGTTTTAGACATCAATGCATTTTTGCTTTTGGCTGTGGGAGTGGAAAAATACTGGAGAATTATTAATATATATCATATCAATAGTATATATATATATATATAATATATATATATATAATACTAATTAGAATATACTATATATATATATTAATTTTATATTTAATTATAATAATCATAACCTATATATATATAATATATATAATATATATTATATATGAACAGATAGATAGATACGAATAGTAGATAGATTAACAGATCTGGTATGCTCGATGAAGAATAGATAGTGATTAAGATAGACAGGAATTTAAAAGGAGAGGAACTAAGGAAAGATAGATCAGTGAAGATTCAGATCCATAGATAGATTAGGATAGATAGATAAGATAGGATAGATAGTATAGATACAGATAGTGATTTTATTTTAAGCGAGGCTAGTTTTGAAATAAGATAATTAAAAATTTTAAAAAATATAATACGTAAAAAATTAAAAATTTAACGTAATTTCATAGATTTATATTTCTCTCTCTGTAACTTTCTTACAAATTTAATTTTATAGATAAATCATATATATATATGTATAATATTATAATATGATATATATATTACGATATATTATCATTATATATATATATAATAATATTTACTAATATAATCAATAATATTAAATAGTATCACTATAGTAGTATACGTATACTAGTAGTATAACTATATAATATATATATATATAAATATATACTATCATTATATATATATTATTAATATCTATACTATTACAATATATTATCATATATCTATATATATAAATATATATATATATTATAATAAAATAAATATAGTATATATACTATAATATATATATTATATATATATATATATATATTAATATATATATTATAATATAGATTAGTTTAATAAAGTATATATATAATATATATTATTAAATATATAATATATATATAATATATATATATAATCAAATATATATATAATAATAAATATATAGATTAGGGAGAGAAAGGAGGAGGAGAGAGCGATAGAAGCTTAGGCATGTAAACATCGATAGCAGGAGAGGTAATTGATGAGACTCACTACCGCGCCCTTTGAATGATACGTAAGCCAGCTGAGCGCCCCAAAGAAACCTGTGCTGATGTTGAACTATTTAGAAGGGTATGATAATTTGGTATACACCCTCTATCTAATTAAGGTGCGACCATAGTACAGCCGTGTTGGCGTTACGTTAACGCTACGCCTATTAGAGGAGATGGGCCGCGGTGCCCCAATAACCTTGGCAAAAGAATTTGAACACAGAAGCGATGGAAACGTCTGGACGTATAACACCTTCTTTATAGGTAACTTCTCACACACGTCCAAGTTACGTTTTATGCTACGATATCACAATGAGTTCGTAGGAGCCTGAGCACCCGCTAAAACATTAAATTGACCTATAGGACCGAGATGCGTACGAGGAATTGCGAGAGTCACAACAGAGAGGAAGAGCATCGAAATAGGCCTGGATGGAAAGAGCACCGTTATCTATAAGATTGAGCAGCATCTGACATATATCTATATTTCAAAAATCTCTAGGCCTTTGAGTATTCAGCAAACTAAAATATATAGTTCTGTCCTAATTTTATTATTACACGCTTTTATTTCTACATTTAACTCCAAATCTTCTGATAATTAAATTTTTTATAGTAACACTAAAATTGCTAATGTAATTATTTCTCTTTTTTATTTTTTTTTTATTTATATTTATTATTTTTTATTGGTTTATTTTTTATTTTTTTAAAAAAACTTCTTGAAAAATTACTTGATCTCTTTCTATAAGTTATATACTTACAAATTTACGTTTTTTAGCCATTTCACTCCATAATAGCGAGCTAAATACAGTAATCACAACACTGCAACTTACCACTTTTCTGTCCAACCATGTGATCTATTGATCTAAGCCATCTCATTTGCCTTCTATGATTCAGGCTCATTGATCTTGTTTTCTAAAAACAATATCAATCGTGTTTATCATACCCTAACTACAGCATAACATCATAGTAAATCGAACCATAGCCAACACCACCTTGGATGCTCCATCCCGTGCATGGATTGTACACTCCATGACTTCATGATCCATAGATTTTCAAAAAATTCATCTAATGTTTTACATCAACCAATAAATAAAGCTAAATCATGAAATCAGAATCCAAACAGTCATACCACACTGCCCCATCAATCCACATATCTATTGCATACTGAATGATCTATGCTTACTATTGCATTCTATTGACTATTGAATTCTAATTGATTCAAGTCACACTCGAGTATCATTTACTGGATAAACATCTAACATAAAAACAAATTCTTTATACACTGATCAACGCTAAAACAAAGTTTCTCACATCAATTAAAGTCTAACCGATAGCGTAAACATGAATAGAAAATATAATTGTGCAAAGACAAACCTAACAACAAACTTACAACACGGAACAAAAACTGTTACACATTAATCAAAGTTCCACCACTGGACACCAGTTAGTAAACTAACATGTGCATAGCTATAAAAACGTAAATATTCATTACTTTTTCAAAGCAATCTCTACCATTTAACGTTATAATCTTACATTGGCACGCAGTAACATTTATCAAAAAAAATGTTATTATCATACCTTGTAAATCTTAATATTCCACGAAAATGAACAGTTAATTACGTCGTTAACAAGCTTTATTTTTAAACATATCATCATTAGTAATATTAAAAAAAATTTATCATACACTTACCTAATTAAATATCATTATCACAAACAAATAATTGCTAATTTCGGCAAGCGTGTTTCCAAAATACATAAAATAACCAAAGTGCAGTTTGACGCAACAATGGAATATTAAAATAAGCTTCTTCATAAAAATATGAAAGTTAAGTGTAATAGTTACTGAATTTAAGCAGTTTTTTTAAATCATGTAAAATCCAATAACCACCGGCACCCTCCCCACCCCTCCCGTACCCATTACTGTCCACGAGCCTATTTGATCCTATCGAATCAATGCATTCAGGGTTCCATATTATAGTACCATTTTCGCGCTATGTGCATAGTACAAAAATTAGTTCATCTTTATATACTAACAATGAATATATTGCTAACGCGTAACATTGTTTTCATTATAAAGGCTAAAAACAAAGATTACCAGAACTGAAGAATAAATGTACAATGACAAATCTGACATACCTTACACACCTTACGCCCGAATGTACTCCTATATATAAAACAGCCATGTCTAAAATTTGTTACAATGGTCAATTACTACAACACAAGCCTGTATTAAACTGTACCGAATAGTCACACTTTTTCAAAGCATATCTCTAAATAATCAATGTAATTTTACATATACAACAACTATCGAGTACGTCCGCATTTCAGCAGGTATCATTTCGGATAAAACATAGCACAAAAAAAATGAGTTCTTTTATATACCTAAGAACCAGCGAAGTTATATGCGAAAAATAACATGCTTTCACATCTAAACAAAGCTAACCATAGCATTACTATAGAACTAAAGAAAATATATGGTACTATCAACGACAAAACCTTAACACAAGCTTTTACGCACTAATAAACTGTTAAATATTTAAACAAAGTTTCCACACTTTAACACCAGTCTCAGCCAGAGCCTAACTAACTTTACATACAAAACCGTAACTATTCATTTACTTTTCCAAGGCATATCTCAACCATAATTAAATCTAAATTGTTTAGAGGAGCCATGTCCATATTCCACTTTGTTGTATTTTTTTTTTGTATATCACAGCTAGTTTTCCTGAAGGAACCTTAAAAACCTCCTTCAGTGTTTTCAATTAATCAATCCAATTTTCTAATCGCTCAGATGTATTTTTTTGGTTTGATTTTTGCTTGAGGTAAAAAAAAAATCAGAAATATTTAATTAATTTCATTAACATTATTTTTATTTTATTTAAAAAAAAATGAAATAAAGGTAGGACCTTATTTATATTAAGGCTTTAATTTTAACACAAATGAATTTTTATATTTCGTATATATAAATTTACATGTTTATTATTGTTTTATTATTTCATTATTTTTATTTTTGTTATTCTTAGTTATATACATATATTTTGTGCTCAATCGGTTGTCATTCCTTCCATCGGGCAGTGACAACTTCTGCTATTCTTGCATCCAAGCCTTAATTAAGAAAGCAACATTTTGTATAAAAACATACAGTGACGGCAAAAAATACTTCTATCGAACTATTTGATTACTTCTATTTGCACATAAGTAGGAAAATACGAACAGGTTCTTAAAAAATAATAAAAAAAATATAAGCAAACTATAACATTCATATCAAAGCTGATCGATTTAGTTAATTATTGAAATATAACATACATAAATTATACATAATTCAGTTTCATAAATCATGTTATGAAAATAGAATTATTTACTAAAAAAATATTATTCTTGGACTTTTTAATTTAAATAGGAACCAATTTAGTTATTTGTATTATTTATAATAACCAAATCTCTTTCATTAGTTGTTCAAATATGCTTAGATATCTAATTCATTCGCCAAAAACCAAATTGAACACTAAAATTAGCCTATACCTTCAAAATTACTGCATATGTATAGCGATTTCATAATGTAAGCTGCAGATTATGGGTAGGATGGCTTAGCTTAGCAATATTACTCAAAATGGACATAGGACTTAGCTGCCTTATAATATAATAGCTTGCATTTGTAAGATTGGCTGACTTCTAATCATATTAAGCTGGACAATTTTCCTCCTTTAATTAAATTTCTATCATAGGAGAATTCTTAAAGCACTTTGTAGATCTTTCTTTGATGTTAGCTAAATTTTCTTTCTGGCTTACCTTATTAATACGTAATATTTGCGTATGAAGACATTCAATTAGCTAGTTATTCCACCTATAATAGTTTCTTCTTTGGAAATTTAATAAGCCTCTGTGATGAATAGATTGTTACTAGAGTGTTTTCTTCATATGTACTTTCCTAGTGTTGATTGAGCTCAATTCTGTTACTTTTGCCTTTAATTATTCTTCTCAATTACTTGGCCGCAAGTTTAGGCAGATGTTTGTAGCTTACAATACTGTTTGAGTTTCTTCATAGCTTATAAATTTGGCTTGCAGTAGTTAATCTTACTTAATTAACTTGTACTTAATATTGGGCTTTCATTTATGCCTTAATTCTATTTAGCAAGCCTTATGTTACTAGCCGCCACTTCTATGTTCTGCATCTTCCACATATCTGTAATATCTCTCTAAAAGGCATGCAACAAATATTTTCTACATTTCTTAATATTTTTGAGTTTTACCTACTTTTTTCTTCTTGGAAGTACTGAATAGAATGAATTTCTTTAATTCATGTTATATTTATTTGGTTTCCTTTTTTCTTATATTTTAATGGAAAATAATAAAATAACTATATACATATATATTATATATATATAATTATAATATTATAATATTGTAAATACCCAACGATGATATTATCTATATTTGTAATATTTATAATATCAAATAAATCTCTTATAAAGTTATATATAATATATATATATATATATATATATACTCATGATATAATTATATAATATATTACATAATGACAGCATTTAATGCGCAGACGCATTTTACTGTCTTCCCTGGATCTATGAATCACAGCCACAGCATTTATACGAGCGATGCATGGAAAATTATACCGCGCTTGACATTACTCTACTGAGCTTATCACCCAATCCAAAAAATGCTGGCGTCAATAAGAACAGTTTTTAAAGCAAAACACGGAGCCTCCTTCAAGAGACATCACTTAGGTGGTCCAAGGCCTGCTCCTATTCCTTCGTCTTTGTATTGTAGATGTTAAAGTTTTGCATTTTTTCGAAATTATATAGATGTGAATTTCATTGAAGCCTTCTCAATAATAGAAACTTTGTAAAAAACATCTGAAGCCAATGAAACCTGGAGTTAATTCGACATTTCTACCTCTTTATTTTTGACATCATATTGGAAATACGAACAGGTTCTAAAAACTATAAAAAAATATAACAAAATTATAAATATCTAAAAGTACTAAAGACTTAAAAGTTAAAAATAAAACACTAAATAATCGTATACATAATTGTTCATAAATTCATTGAAAATAGATCATTAATAAAAAATATTATAATTTTGGACTTTTATTATTTTTGTCCTTATTAGCTTTTGTTTTTAAAAACTCATAGATGTTACTTTTAAATTCAAACCACATTCACACCAACTATATTAATTACCTATAAAAAATAGCTATAACCTTCTAAATTACTGATGTTTCGCGCAATTTCATAAGCCTGAGCTTAGAGATTAGGGTGGATATTTTGTTCTGGTAATTTCCGAAGAACTTGATTAATAAAATGTGCTGAGCACGATTGTTGTTGACCTCTAATCCATATAGCTGACAAAATCTTCCTTAATATATAATCTTCGGCATTAAGAATACTTATGCTTTGAAGAGTTCTTTGCATGTTCTAATGTTTACTCTGGCTCCTTATTAATACTAAATGATTGAAGAATTCAATTGCTTAGTTTATTTCCACCTTAATTAGGGGGTTTCTTCTTGTGAAAATTAATAGCTCTTGCATGAATAGCTGCATGTACTTGACACGTGTTTCTTCTATATGCTTTCCTAGTGTTGCATGAGCTTCAATATCTGTACTTTTGCTTTATTCTCCAATTTACTTTGGGAATGCAGTTATGTAAGCCTAATAGCATGTTCTGAGTTCTGCCAATTAGGGCTTTTATTATCGCTTGCAGTATCTATCTAAATTACTTGTGTTCTTTTCTTATACTTGGCAGGCTTTTTAGCCTTTATCTATTGCAAGGCCCCTCTATGTTCGCCCACCTTCTATTACTGATTTCCCTCCAGCCAATTTTCCTCTGCTGTCGTTGCAATCTAATCGTGCTATCTTCTCACATTCTCTAAGTATTTTGCGTAAGCTTTTGTACACATAGTTGACTGTTCCAATAACACAATTGAAGTATATTTTCTCATCAAAATCAAGCATTTTGAAATCATTAATTTGTCCTATTTATTGTAACTTTACGTTTTTCAAGTAGGATACATAGAAAATGTACATATTTAGTACTTCTTTTTGTACTCACTCCATGTGTTCATTGTCGTCCCAATACCTTAAGTTTCTTATCCTGGTCAAGCAAATTTGAAGAGAAATTTAATAATATAAAACAAAAATATTTATGAGACGTAAGCGATGGCCACACCATGAAAGAGGGCAACCACCTTAATAATCTAATTTAAATTTTATTAATTAATATTTAATAATATATATATATAATATTAATATATATTATTAATATATATATATATATTAATATATTATTATAATTATAATATAATATAATTAATTATATATTAATTATATAATAATATAATTATATATATTAATATATATATAATATATATATATATTAAATTATAAATATTTAAATATAAAATATATTTATATATATATATATATATATATATATATATTATTATAATATATATTACAGATGTCACCATCACTCACGGCAGGGCCCTTTTCAAAGGAGGGGGCGGCAAAAACAATAAAAAAAAAAAGAAGAAAAATAGAAATAAAAATACAATAAAAGGTGGAAAAGTTTTATATAAATCACCCAGTTCCCATTGTCTTAAAGCAATTCCCTACAGGTTGATGCGTGAGACGCCTGAAGACTTAATAATGAGAGGATATAAAGATTGAATTAACGGTCAAGGGGTGAAAAATGGTATATGAAGTCCAATTATCAAATGCAAAAAACTAAGATGTATGGCTGGAAATGAGGAATAGTACCACAGCGATAGTAAACTCTGAATCAACCAATTTCACAACAATGCTCGTTTGTTGAGAGAAGTAAGTGGCACTCTACTTGTTTTTACGTAGGGAGCTATCAGCTAGTAGGTTGAGGAATTGATAGATATAATGAGATCATTGTAATTACCTATTAAGTAAAAGAGATGGGCCAACCAATATCATCTCGCAGAGAATAGAGGGTCAAGGGAATTAGGAAAGTGATATTTGGACTAGTTTAATGAGTCTCTAATTAGTCTATAAAGCGACCCCCTTTTCAACACTTCCAAACAGAGGTGAGGTGCGAACTGTATCCATCACTGCGAGAATGATAGCAAAGGGTATACAGGATAATCCCATTACAGGGTACACGAACTCTAAGACTTATTGAGTCTAATCGAGCCATAGGATGTGGCAAAGAATTGACAAAAATCACACGCACATCTGAACAGTGAATTCACCTCCAGCTTCAGTATGAAGACTAGTCAGTTTAGCAAACACGAATTTGATATTATGACCGCGTCAGTCTCAAGGAGTCAACTTCTACTATTATCACTGATCCTAGTCGAAAGAATACTTAGGTTCGTTTATCCAGCGATGAACATCTAAGCAGCCAACATTAGAAGAGGAGTTTGGAGCACACGTTGAGGATTTTCTTAGAGAGGGATATAATAGTAGAAGAAGTTGGATACACGTTCTAGTAATAATGCTTAAAGAGTCTGAAATTTACCAAACAAAACAAACTGTGCTTAAGCCATCTGCACAATACCTCACCCACAATAGCAGAGCGAAGAACTTAGTACACGGTTCGGAGCGACAAGAATAAGCTAACCTCTGCCTCAGAGGAGCCGATGGAGGACAACTTGCTTATGATACCACAAACTAAATTGGCGCCATATTTCGAACATGACGTTGGTCAGGATTATGGTGAGAGTTGACTTCATAGCAGTTGCATCAATGAATGATGGTGGATACAAGAGTAGTAATTGTGCAATAGCCTGAAATGCACGAGCCAAATTTATTAAGCGTTAAAGAAATAGTAAGGAATATAATGAATACGGAGAGATAAAAACAGAGAACCACTCGAGGAAACACTCACTTTATTAACATCATAGAGAGAGGAAAAGGAAGGTTGCTTGCTAATCAAACAATAGATGTACTTAATGGGATCACCATCTGTACATAAGACAAAACTATAGATCAAGAGGTAAAGCTCAAAGATCGAGAATCAAAGGGAAGAAATCCCCACAACAAGCGCCGTATGCCTTAGTGTGCCGAGATTAGCGATGCGTTTGCAGTAAGCAACACGCTAGTCAAAGAACGAACCTTGTCTGACGATATGTCTATAATTGCGAACACTACCCAACACTCAAGACTCCTCAATAGTCCTGGCTAAGAGTCCAAGCCCAACCAAAAGGCACAACAAATAAGAGTTAGGTGTATATGACAAGAACATATATAAGTTATATTATACATAAGCTCAATAATACGTATATATACTAATAATATCACTATAGTTAGTTACTACTCACATATTATCAGGTAGACATTTATACATCACAGGTATGAGCGTTCTACAGCCTGTGATTATTATTCTACTTATATCTCTATACTCTCGGTCATTTTATTCATTTATTTATATATTAAATTTAAAAGATATACTACAATCTACACTTTACATTTCTTTGTATAAGGAGTTATTCCAGTAAATTACCTATTATATTAACTCTATATATTAACAATACTTTCCGCTAAGAAAGTTCGGGAGTAGTTTTATCTGGCCGTAACCTTTTGTCAGTAATTACCAAGTGGGCATCTTCTTCTTCTAGAGGGTGGCATGGTGTGACACCCGTAAACGCCTAATAAACCATAGACTACACATCTAAGGAATCAACCATTCTAATCGGAACGTATGCGATGATTTCCGACGCCAGAGTCCTCGAGTTAACTACTCTCAGGTTAGGGTTTTTCTGCCGACCCTATGGTTCAGCTAGAGGCGACAAACTTGCAGTCTTTTACTCGCATTATGGCCTCAAAACTGCGTGTGCCATGCTCCAGCCAAGCCTACCTTTCTCCAGGAAGAGGAGTGCGTGTGGCTAGTCTTAGGCACCATTGTAAGATTCTAGCTAAATATCGCATGGAAATCCAAGAAAGTCATATCAAATGGACGTCAAAAGGACAACGGATCGGTTGCTAGCCCTTTGTCGTTCCCACATATATAATACTCCATAATATATACTTTATTTTAGTATATAGTATATAACTAGTGTATGTTATGTGACGGCGGATTATAATAATTCTTCAATATTGTCTTTTTTCGTTTATATAAATATAAGTTATATATACTAGTATATATATCATAATATATTATAGTATATAGTATATTATGACTGCGTAACCTATATACTTCTAACTATACTCAGCTTACCTAATAATCAATAGTCTCTATATAAAAGGATACTATGTATCTAATCCATGAGTATATAGTAGATAGACTATATATAATAGTATATATAATAAAATCTATTACTTATTATTAACTATATTAGTTAAAAGCAACATAAGTTAACATTATAATAATTAATTAGCTATTATTATATACTATATTTATTATATATATAACTATTTTATTAATATTTTACATAATTATACTTGTAATGTTAATTTATTCTATAAAATTACATAAACTTTTTAGCCATTTTTATAATAATAACGCTGATGTACAATACTTGATTATTACGACAGAGAGTGCATTACTCGCACGAAATATAAGAAGAACAGACGCGGATATGCAAAACGATCAGAACGTATACCCTTGAGCGGACAGGCTGCGAACCACCTGGTCAGACATTGTTGTCGCTCCGAGCCTACGGGTTTGTCGTGCGTACAAACACTGGGCGACTTTTACACGGCACTTAACAATATTTGCTAGAGAGAGTGAATTAACAATATTTTTATAATTTCAATGTTGCACATAATAATTATTCATCAAAGGCATACTATAGGTTACAATATCCTCGAGGGTTTCGAAATTATTGATATTCCCAACTGTCAAAACTGTGTTTAGTTGAAAAACCCATCAAATGATCATAATATTTGTACATCATCACATATATGTGTAAATATTTTGACTTTTATTGCAAAAAACATACTGTATAACGGCCGAAAGTAAAACCCCCGTATTTACATGTTCTGTACTTTAAAACTTACCATATAGAAAAAGATGAATATATATAGCCTATTATATATCGATAGAGTACCAATAGTAACTTATATTATATATAAACTTCACACGTAGCGTTAATATTTGTCTATATAATCAATCAGTGATATCATAACTATATAATATTAATAATACGAGTTATAGTACTAGTATATATTATTATAAAATTATACCCATATTATAGGATATATGAAGTAGTCATCAATAGTATATAATAATATACATATTATAATAATTATATATATATATTCACCTATATATATTATAATATATAATATTATATTATTACTATTATTTATCATATTGTTATATATATTGTTACTATATTATATTAAAAGATACATAATATATATAAATATGTATAATATCTTCATCTTTATATATATAATTTATATATAGCTTTATATTATATATATAATAAACTAATATATACTATTTATATATAATCTATATATAATTTATAATATTATAATAAATACATTTAATATAATTTACATAATAATTAATATTAAATAGCTATGATATAAGCGAGGTATGATCATATATTCATAGTGAGTGATAAGTATAAACTATAAAAGTCTGTATATATATAATAAATATAGTTATATATGACATTTAATATATACTACTATATAGTATTATTCTTAGTTAATATGTCTAGCCTATATCTATTTAAATGTGAAGTGATACTATATTAGCTAGTTTAGCTTCTATAATATATATACTGATTCTTATTGAAATAATATATATATACTAATATTACAATATACTTTTATTTGGTTATATTATGGATAGTGTTGTAGTAGTATATAGTAGTAAAAATAATAATAATAATTAATTTAACTCTAGACTTAATAAGAGAATACGTAAAATTAAATGCAAATCCACTACTAGTAATACTAAATAATAATATTATATTAGTCAATACTTACATAATCAATTCAATGCGACTAAAATCAAATAATAATTAATAGACAGGATAATAGTAAATAATTATATAATGAATTAATCATAAATAATAATTTAAATCAATAATAATTAATTAACTAATTAAATAATAAGTCAATGAGTGAAGGTGAATCCGAATAATAATATAATGATAAATAAATAAAATATATTTAACTAATTTTATAAAATAATATATTAATTTATAATAATAATTACCTTAATAATAAATCCGCTTTTACAATTTACTAAGTGAGATCTCACTTCTCATCTTAATATTATATACATATGAAAAACTATAGTTTCTTTTCTTGCTTATTTCGACATTATCAACATAAAAATAATCTCCCTCCGTATTCACGATTTATGAGATGCTTAACGAATAGATCACCCTATTTTTAATTGGATGACATATAGCATTATTTAATCTCGACTATGAATTTTCACGACTTTATATATTTGCGACTTATAAGCATGAGAGAGTCTGATATATTATTGTAAGTGTGATGAGTTAACATATGGTATCATGTTCCACGTTGCGTGGACCAGATTTTCACCCTTAAAAAGCTAATCGTCTAGATATCTATTGAGCGAAAACTCGATTATAAGATCAGTTCTCTCTTAATAAAGGAATACAGAAGTGCGTTGTCCTGAGTAACATGTTTATAACTCGTGCCGTAAGCACTCTGGCTGGCAATCATCGTAGTATAAGAATACTCCTACTCGTGTTTACTATACTATATGTCACACCTCAACACTTATTTTTATTGAGGTAATATATTATTATATGGTATATGGATATATATATATATTATATAATATCTAAGGTTATATACTATTCTATACATAAGTATTGAGTATAATATTAATATATTAATATATAGTATATGAGTGTATATATATATAACTATTATATATATAATATTTGAGTATATATATCTATATCTATTATATTATATTATTTACTATTGAAGAAAAATCAAATATTATATTATTTATGACTAGTTATATATAATAATATACAGTTATCTCTATAATATATATAACCCAATGTGCAATGTTAAATAGTATTAAAACTTATTATACTATATATTATTATTATACCAATAATTATAGCTTATTTTTACATAAATAAAGATTACACTGCAAATCTTGAATTTATATTTATATAATATCTTAATATTATATATATTATTGCGATGATTAGAGCATATAATATATGCAATATGTATATATTATTTATATTAATAATTACTAATTCATTAAATATGTAATATATATATTAAATATATTACTATCACTATAATATTAATATAATAATTATAGATGATGATCGTAATAACCGCAAACCGCAATAATCACGCACATATATTTTTGACAACCTAATAAACTTGCAACCACAAATACCGTATTTATGTATACATGGTCCCACACATAACCGTCCAAAACTGCAATCCGGCTAAACCGCGAGTTGATTTAAAAACACATGGTCTTTTAACAAAAACTACGCAAACTAACTGGTTGTTCAGTGAAAGTTAATCTTTTTAAAATAGTTTAACTCTACTGACGTATTCGTAATTAATAAACTTACCTCTTCCATTCACTTCTCACTATCTCTCTTCATCACTCTCCAATACAACCTAACTAACGTCTCTCTCTCTCTCTACTCTTTTCTCTACTCTCTCTCTCTCTCTCCTCCTTCCTCATCTTCACTTATCTACTTCTTCATCTACTCTCTCTATCTCTTCTTATATGAATTAATGAAAACCAAGGATTATCTGTTTGTTCATTTACTCTATACATATACTTTATACAGATAAGAACATACTTTCTTATAGTTCTATTAACTAACTAAATTTGAAAAATATATATTACCTATATGGAGAGATATTTAAAGTGAGATATCTAAAAAGCTAATTGACTTTTCATTCGTCCTCTCATATCAACAAGTATATTCCTTTATTATGTGTTCGAGGCTAAAATAACATTTCTCTTAATTCAGACCTCATAATTTCATGAACTGTAATGAGGGATATATAAATCAGTTGTAACAAAACAATCAAAAAACCTTCTGTGAGTATAACTCGAAATAATTTTATATCATATATATATATATATATGATAAATTTGGAAAGACATTTTGTATATTCCATCGCTAAATTTGATTTTTCACAAAAGCTTTTTAATAAGGGTAAAATTTTTTTTACAACTTTTTTGTTTTTGTAAATGAAGTTCAGGAAAGAAATAACAAAACTAGCTATTTCTTCAAGAATATGAAAAAAGAGATTATATATATATACACAGACATCCTTTAAAAGAATATATACTAACTATAAGACAGCAAACATAACTTCAAAGAGTAGAAGATGATGGCTAAAAGATATTTGTTTCAGGTCCAATCTAGTAGAATACCATAAGCGAGACAAACTTTTCAGCTGGGCTGGATTAATTTATGAACGAGTAAAAGGATGAGGATAACAGAGGAGAAAAATTGCTCAGAAGAAACTTTGTTATTATCCTATAATTTCATAATAACTTGCCACTTTCTAAAATTCAGTATTATACAAAACACAAAATAACTGAAGATAGCACCTATTAGGTATCCGGTAGAATTTCCAAGTTTTCTCACAGGATCGGCCAAGGATGGTGAAAGTGTTATGGTATGAGATATCGATTAGTGCTCAAATGTATAATGTGTGATATTTTTGTGTTAACTTTAAAATACATATACCACAATAAACAATAGAAAAACTTTATCTTCCTGACTTCATATCTATCTAAAGGATACCCTTTCAGATTATTCAACTCACATTGTCAGCAGGTGACCAAATTCTACTTGTGCGCCGAGATCCTGATCTGTACCGTTCGGACTACGTATATTGGTATTACACGACTAATTAGATTAACCAGCATAGGTGCATACCGAAAAAACACACTGCTTGTTAAAAGCCATAAGTAAAGCAGCTGTAGTCACGAACATTTATTCACTGAACCATAATGCAAAAAACAAACAGGTACATCTATAATTGACATATCTCAACGAGATCATGTTCTAATCAATGTATACACTCCTCATGCGAAGTTCAAAAGAAACTGATAAATAGCGTGAGGGCTTCACTTACAATAAACATATATCATAAAACCAGACATTATATCATAAGAATAGTTCAACGATATGCGTCCACTCTAACAACTAAAATTAGTATATTATTTTACTAACTTCGTAAAACTTCTTTAAAATCTAATTTTTTTAATTTTAATTTTTTAAATCTTATTTTATTCATTGTATTTATAATTCATTCCAAATGAGTCTCAGAGATAACAAACTGTTCGATAGATTGTACGCGAACTTACGAACGAAACCATCAAGAATACTAATGCAATATTAACATATGCCTCTACTTTCTTTGCAGAACTGAAAATTTCTTGAACTAGTAATTAATGAAAATTAATCATAACATAAATTACTCGAGAAAGAATATTATATCAGTGAAAGAATTGGAGCTTTAAAAGGTAAACAAAACTATATTAATTAAAAAACAGCAGTATGGCAGAAACTAATATATAAAAGAAAAAAAGTATATATAGTTGAATAATTAATAATAAATAACTAAATAATATAATAATAATAATCACACAATTAATTAAATACCAAACTAAATAATAATAATAATGAATAATAATAATTAATTTATGATAAATTGTTCAATATATAAATAATTAAAAAATAATGTTAATTTGAATGTTATATGATGATAATTGTATGATATGATGATTTGATAATGATTTGATACATGATTTGATAATTAATAATCAACTATAATAAATAAATAATAATAAGAAATAATAATAATAATAAAATTAAATTTTAATCTCTAATAATAAATTAATAATGACAGTAATAATAAGAATAATAATAATAATAATAAAATAATAATAATAGATAATATAATTATAGATAATGATAACATGAATAGATACTATATGATAAATGGCATCACATATATCGTATAATGAACATAATAATAATAACTAATAATAATTTCCCGCCAAATATTATTGGCGCGTATTTTCAATTTAAATTTCAATAAATATTTACCTAGGTTAAATAAAGAAATCTTAATATAATATATAATTTTATAATACTAAAGTCTCATTATAGCACAGATCGTTGCAGATACATCACAGCGACGTTAACTGTTTGACGGTCGCACCTACACATCAACATATTACTTTTCGTTCACAACATGTGACATCTGACCGATACGTCTTATGGTGATGTACACGTGATATCCGTTCCAAATATTGCTAACTATTGTGATCGCTAACCCTTGCATTACCTTCTTATAACTGTGTGTCCGAGTATTAAATTTTAAGATACACTGCCAGGCCGTAGAATATTAGTTTATTTTAAAAAAGTTATAACTTATACACCCTGTATGTCTTTTTTCTCCAAATTTCTTTATACTCTTTCTAAATACTATATTTCTCTTTAATATCATGTTTTGTTGGCTATTATATAAGTCCTTTTTTAATATACTATGGTATATTTGTACATAATTTAGATTATTAATGCTAATAATCATAATAAGGAAATTATACTTTAGAATTTTTTCTAGTTGTTTAAAAATAGTTTGTAAAGCAAAAATAGTTTGTAAAGTAAATAAATAACTTATTAATTTTTTTTTTTTATCCTCTCTAAGTAATATTTTTTATACACAAGAAGTGTGGTTATTGTGTTCTTTTCTATTATATGTATTTCTTATGAGATTCAGCTTTTATATTTTAATTGTAGTTGAATGAATAAACCTAACTATTTTTAATTTTTTATAGAAACATTGTTACATGAATTTACATGTTATCACAAAAATTTTCGTCATGTGAAAAACCCGTAGTGATAACACGAATCTCTCCAATGAAGAACATATATATTAAGTTCCTAATATCATGATAGCTTTAGTGTTTGCGCCATGATTACCATTTTTATTTGTTGTTAACCCAATTTCATATGACACTAGTGTTAAATTTTACTTTATAAAATTCATCTCGTTTATTATTTGATTCTTGTGGAGTCTCGGAATATACCATAATTTTTGACAATTTTCTATGGTTTTGTGTTTTTTTTGTGGTTAACGTGAAGGATTCTCATCTCAAAAATTTTAACACATATTAATCGTATTAATGTTATTAATTTGTTATGCATTTATTGTGACAAAACTATTTTTAAATTCCTACATAATGGTTGAACATTTAAGTTTTTTTCAATTTTGCGAATAAACTCGAGACTTAATCAGAATACGTAGTGGTCTCGGAATTGTAGTTACAGTATCTTGTAACAAACGCAATTTGTATAGCCTTACATTCATAGTGTTATTTAATTATTACTAAAAATTTGGCCTATTATCATTCTTATGTTAAGGAATATTCTCCTTCCTATAATTGTGTTAAAAATAAAGAGTAATTTCAAAAATATAAAAATTGTGGTAAAAGAATTCGATATTTAATGATTTAGCGAACTATTTTCTGATTGGAGTTGTATCTTTAATGTAGGTGGATGTATGCGTCCTCAGCATTTACGAATGATTTAAAAACATATAAAGAATAGACAAAGGGACTGTTAACAACATTATTAGAGCGCAACGCACCAAGCATCGATTAAACCAGACGCATGTAACGGAAGATGGATGATTCAGTGGGAAAATGGTGCTTATAAATTTTGAAAAGCATAAATAGGAATCGATTGCATTAATATTTGGTAATTGTTTAGTTGTGCTCAGTCAGTCAAAAGATATTCCCAATATATAATTTTTTTTACTATAAACTCCCTTTCCTCTTCTTTTATGACAGACTACTTATAAAGCCAAATTACATATCTCTATACAACATACACACATTATGATATATATATAATATATATATATATATATATATATATATATAGTATATAGATAATATTCTAGAATTATTAGTTAGAACCTATATATATATTTTATTATTATATATATATTTATATATTTATAATTATATTATAGTGGATATATATGTGAGTGATAATGAGTTATATTTTTTAATATTATATAGCTATATTATAGTATATTATATAATATAAATGCTAAAAAAAATAGCACTATGTGCATTGAAAGTATCAAAAAACGATTAATTATTAAAAACAAAATACAAAAGTTTTGTATTACTATGGGATAGCTGTCTACAATGTACTATCATTATATAATAATAATATATATATATTATATAATATTTAACTATATAATATATAATATATATATATATAATTATATATATATATACTTATATAGTATATATATTTATGTAGATATATACTATATTTATTATATATATATATATATATATATATATATATTATAATATAAGAAAGAGAGAGAGAGACAGAGAGAGAGTGGAGAGACAGAGACGTGTATGGGAGACAAGAGATGAGTTTAAAAGAGAGAGAGATAGAGAGAGAGAGAGGAGATGAATTTTGAGAGATCAGTGTGAGAGATCAAACAATTGAATTATGGACGAGAGAGAGAGAGAGAGGAGGAGAGCTAGTTTAGGACCCAACAACGTTCAGACTATTACCGTGAGTAATATATATATAATAATATATACTATATATATATATATAAAATATATATATATATATATATATGAATATATATATATATATATAAATATATATATATAGATTATTTCTGCCCCCTGGGGCCCACCATATTGAAGGGCCACCCCAGCTGCCGTCTAGAAAGCCGGCCGACTGCTCTTGGGACTGGTTCCCATAGAGCAAGAAAGAAACTATACAGCGAAGTGTATGGGAAGTGCATCCAATTGGCCTGGGATATCGACCTAACTAGATAGCGATGGGGAAATATAACGTTGTTCAGTTGGATATACGATAATCAAAATATACATTTGTGATGTAGATCTATCTTGCATACCTAATTTTAAAAACGACAGATCTGATAGTTAACGCCTCAATACAATGCTGAGAAACGCGAGGATCTCTAGGGAAGAGCGATCTCTAAAACTGTCGGAGTTTAATGCGTGTTTTTCTAAGAGTGGCTGTATCAAGTGAATATCTAATACTCGCAGTGAGGAGAGGATATTGATACTCTAAATCGGGGTAGGCCAAACCGAGTACAGGATCAATCCACATTCGGTTGAGATATATAAGTAGATTATACGATATAAAATTGGATGCAGTAGTATTTTTATGTGAATGATATACCTGTGGTAGTCTCAAATTCGTGGTTACAATGCTGAGATAGTTGCCTCGTGACGTGACGGCAGAGCACAACTTATAATGGTAGGAAGAGACTAAGACAGTGTGTGGTAGGTAATACTTCTATGTAGAGGGTAGTGGTTTCGTATCATGATAAAAGTATAATCATTGGCAAAACGATAGATACAGAAACAGCGTAGTAAGGCGCGCTGATTATATATATTAAAGTTTCCGTGAGGACGGGGAGAAGGAGAAGCGTTCTTGCCGTGTACAGTATAGATAGGTGATGCTAAAGTAGGTGTTGTCCATAGGCTTATTTAATATAAAGGATTAGCGCCGACTCCTGCCCAGATGCTATTTTCTCGCTAAGTAAAAGCACTATAAAAAAAAAAAAAAAAAAACCCCACAATAGCGAATGGAAAATAATAATGTGGCTTGCCCTCTTAAGATCTATAAAGACACAAAATACTCTATCCATTAGATAGGGCAAAACTGGAGCTAGTGGCATTATGGTTAATATGAGAAGTTGTTAGTCTGCTCCTCCTCAGATCAATAGTAAGGGAACGGTTTGAGAGCCTACTAAATGAGGCGAAGGGTTCTCATCCATTATGTTTTTGGTTACACGTCTCAAAGTAATCTGATCTCATTAAGAGAAGGCGAACGTGATAAGATGTATAGGTGGATCAACATTCGTTGGACACTTCTCGTAGTATTACGAGTTAAATTGGGAGCGGAATGTCTGTGAGTAAAGGTGCTTCAACCTAATGCTATCTATGGCGAGCAGATGTAGAAGTCTTATATCGAAGTCTCGCCTGATGAGTATCCGCTTCGTTTGTTATACTAAGCATGTGAGTAGTTGCAAATGACGTGTGTTTGTGACCTAGTACGCCGTGAAAGTTGTGTGGGAAGTGAGGAGTTCAGGATGTGAGAATTATACACGACTCTAGCCGAAGTTTAGTGAGTGATAGAATTGTAGGATCTCGGAATGTAGTGCTCAATATGCAAAGATAGTCGTATATAGAAGATCTCACTAAATTTTTGTGTGAATACTTTATATATTAGAGCGGAATTAGTCATAATGTTCAAGAGGTACAAATTTTGTGCTCGTGAAAATATGTGTAAATGATAGATATATGGTCGAGCCACGTGCGTCTGTGATGTCAATAGTAGTTACAATGTGGAGTGAAGGGGAGAACTGTCATTCTATGTACATAGAGTTCTTACAACACGGGCGGGTAGGATAATTCTTTATGGAGTGAAATTGTATAGTTTCTTCTCTCAATTAGAAATAAATATTAATTGAATTACATAATTTGTAGATATTGAGCAGACGCAGAATGAGATTCTATCTGTATTTGTTGATATCTGAGAGCAATACTCAATATTTAGTGAGTCGATATTTATATAGATAGGTGTAAAACATGTTGAGAAATATGGAAGTTTTTTAAAAGAGTGGAGAGTCAGTTGGCTGATCCTTGACATGATAGACCATGTCGTCAGTTGCAAGAGAGAAGGTCGAAGGAGAGACATAATGTACTGAGTCTCCAAGGTTGTATAAGTGTATCGAGCTAACGGTTAACGTTTTGACGTTTTGACCTCTAGTCCTCTCAACTCGCCGCGCGGAGTGGTTTACCTGCATGAAGAGAATGATTAACTATGATTCGAGCGCAGGACGTATTGTCGCACTAAAATACCTTCAATATGAGCTAAGGGAAATTTGTTGAAAAAGAGCACTTAAGTCTCTCTTGGTATGCGTATACAGGTGTTGAGCGTATATTGCATAAATGAAAAAATTATTAATTAGTAGTAAAGGATTACTTTCATAAATAAGTTGAGAGAAAATTCGAGTGTCAGAGAAACTGCGTTATTTAGCTTAATGGGTCGAATAGGACATGTATAGTATATGAGTTAAATCCTCGGGTTATAAATGGGATTGATCGTACTGCAGAGAGCGCTTTGTTTTTTGAATTTAATTGTATATATAGTGCCAAAAATTTGGTTCTGCAATGTTATTATTATATATATTGTGTTGAGGAGGTAAGGTTAGAAGAGGCTTGTTTAGTTGTATTGATTAGATTTGTGACCTATTGAATTCCATGTATGGTAATACTTGGTGAAGGGTGATGTATGTGGTGGTAGATTATTATTTTTTTAAATATTGATAGATTTATAATATATATATATATAATATATCATATATATATTATATATATATATTATTATATATTATATAATTAAATATATATTATATTAATATATATATATATATATATATAGTATTTTATTAATAATAATTATATATTATTTATATATATATATATATATATATATAATATATATATATTATATATTAATAATTAATATATATATATATATATTATATATATATTAATATATATATATAATATATATATATAATATAATATATAAATATATTAATTATATATCGTAGAGTAACACTAATTGTACAGAATAAAACTCTTACGATTATATCATAGAAATAAATAAAATCGTAATATCTGTATATTAGTGATATTATACACCTATAAAACATATGGACTTATTTTTCCATATACAAATATAAGTTTTAACTATATATAATTTATTCGAAATTTACTCAATTATTTCTTAACTTGAGAAATTTAAGATCTAACCACACTCGCACCATTTTATGACGTGAGTTCAATAAAAGAAAATGATCTACAATAGTATAAAATTTGCCATTATGAACACACGCGCAGGGCTCAGCTCTCCGTCATACTCCCTCCTCACCATTTCTATATCCTCTCGCAGTGGAGTTAACCAGGATATAGCCTACGATCAACGTCAACACATACCTGTGAGAACTCATAAACTATATTCCAAAAATTTTATAGGATCTCAGAACACTGAGATAATCCAAACTAGAGATATTATAGATTGATATTATTTTCCTAACATGGAAGATTACATTCCTTTGCGTTAAAGTGTTTCATATTGTCTCCAAATTATAAAATGTTCTTCTACTCACATAGATAGGTCTAGCTAAAAATGATATAAAATATAAAAAGGTCTACAAGTAGAGTCTCATTACTTTCTACAGTTGAATTAGAATTGTCCCTTTGTCCCAAATTGAAGTAAGATTTCTGTTCATCTACACCTAACGTAGGTGATTCTCTTTAGAAACCAGAATACAAATATTGCTACAGTGAGGAGCAATGCTACACACATCCCTTGATTTGAGTCCTTTCCCATCACAAATATTGACATAAGCGTGTACTACTTATAGAGCAATACACTTGATAATACATTTAACTTGTGTGCTGCCATTAATAGCTCTAGAGCACTCATGAACTTAAAACGAAATAACACCATTTCTCAGTATTTAGCGTGTATTACTCCTTTTATACGCATCTTATTTCCTCAAGCTCATGGAGACACAAAGTACCCAGATAGTCGACAATGATGATATTTTATAATAAATACCTAGGTACTTATCTAGAGTATAGCCATATATATTAGTATTGCCTTTAATCTTTATCAATGGGATATAATTTCTCCTTTATGCTCTTGTTATATAAACAACATTTATATGATTTATTATTCCTAAGCATTATATACTTATTCAGCTTTTTCTCTACTTAACTTCTAAAATCAACTTTTATCATCTTGATACATATCTTACATATACTTTAAATAATCATAGTATATCTTGCTTTAACGTTTAATTATCACAACGGTTCTAAATTTTTGTTTATTATATATATACTATAGTGTGGACAGACTCATAAGCCAATTTCACTTATATTTTAATCAAAACTTAAAGATAAATTCTAATTTTATTATGTAAGTAACTTAGAGTATTTGAATAGTATAGAACTTATAATACCACTTTTTTACTATTATAAATATTACATTTGCCACTACTTGACCCATCACCAAAAGTGATATATGTTAAACTTCTCTAGCTTCTCCTTTTTCTTGTTTATACATTCTAATCTCATTTCATCATTTTTTTCTTATATGACCATCTGAATTTGTTGTTGTTGTTGTTGTTGTTGTTGTTGTTTATATGCAAAGAGTCCGTCTGAGAAACAGTCAAATATATAAAATATTACATTATATTTATATATATGAGAAAACAATAGTGGCCCCAGCACTGAACCCTGTGGGACACCACTCTTCACTATTCCCATGATGACAAATTGGACTAATAGTATATCACAATGTCTTCAATTCCGATAGCCACTCTTTTAATAATCCAACTCATTTGACACACCACTCCACCTAAAATAATACCATAACATTAGTGTATTTAACTTTTAGTCATCAAGCTCTTAGTATGTGGGGAATTCTTGCCTTTATATAGGTCATACCAGGTTGTCCAGATTTTCCCAATAGGGGGAGGATAAGGGCACCATTTGACTGATGTGATACCTCCAGTAGGCATATAGAGTTTAGGGTGGTCTAGAACATTCCTTGACATAACAGTGTTCAGTAGTTCATCCCTTTTGTACTTCATTCACACTGAAGATATACCTAGCATACCTCTAACCCTATACAAAAGTATTTATTGGCTTGTCTAGTAGGCACTGTATTCTTGATACACCACACACTCATTACTTGGTTTGTACACAATCATACATTTTATTTTGTTTTTGTTTTTTTTTAACTTAAAAATATCAACATATGTAGCCTCAGTAAAATCATGTGAGGTGGGGATGGGGGGAGAGTCTTCCAAACATAACCTCTTATCTATTTCATCCCCCATCATAACTTAGAAGTATGTAGCCTCTGTCGAATTGGTTTGTGCTGCCACTGATTTACCATCATCTGATACACAATTATTTTAATTTAGCTTCTGCAACATTTGTGGTTTTTATTTTGATTTAAGCCTTTTTAAACACCACCTTTTTTCCACTAGAGTCTTGACTTTACCTTGTTCATAATCAAAACTTGGTTGTTTGAGCATTCTTAGGGCAAACCTAGCAGCTCTGTTTCTTCTCACATTAGTATCACCATCCTCAATTTTCACCCAAAGGTATATGTGTTCATGTATTTGCAATGACATTAGAGTCTTCTGACTTTTCTACCTTATGGCTCAGACTTTCTTGCCAATCTTCAGCAAAATTCAACTCTTTTGTTTATTTATCTGCTAACTTTTTTATTCACCTTTCTTTGGATGATTTCAGTGTTCTCCACTGAGTGACTTTCCTCTAGTACTCAAAATATAGTTGGTAAACTTGTGTGCCATTTCTCTTCTCAAAGCTACCTTGAATAGCTCACAATCTTTTTTTTTTACCCCTGATCATTATGGAGATGAACCCAGCCTATAAGACATTTTTCTTAACTTCCATTTCTTCCCAATATGTTATTAAACTTTCTCCACCTGTGTGTGTGTTCTTCTAATGACCTTATCTTCTGTATCCTGTTTTCTCTTCATACTGGTCATACATACTATTATACTTTGATTGACAACTGCCTTGGGACTTGTCCCTCAAAGTGTGCTTAACGCTTAGGTAATTATGTCTGGTATGGAAACATGCATTAATCCATTTTTTTTCCTTCAACTGAAGCCATAAAGTTTGGTTTAGCTCTGCTTGTTCTTGTGATATTTTCTGCAGAAATGCTGTCCTCAGAAATTACCATCTTCAAACTCCAGAAATTTGTGTTATTTATATATTACATAATTATGCAATTATTGTATGACACTAAATATCTAGAAAATACAGTAATCTTTCTTGTTCATCTTCAACAAACTCTTTCATACACTTGGCAAATAAATATTATGTCAAACATAGTTTTTTCCAACTACAGCACTGCTATCATATCTTCTGCTAAACTTTTCAGTTTAAACCTTTGCCTTTAATTACACTTTAGACAATTACCAAATCCTGCTTCCAAGCTGGCACCTTGTCTTGGTAAACTTTTTCATCTTTGTATATCAACTTTGATCTTTCCTTCCTGCTGAAAGCAAGTGAACGTTCAATCTGTGCTTTCCAATGTTTTTAAATATTTTTAGTCATTCAATACTGGTTGATGAAGAAGCCCACTGTTCATCCTTCAGATCTATTAATGGTTGTGTTCCTCATCGTTTTGTTTTATAATAAACTCTTCTAGATTTCATTATAACATTTTCTCTGTTGCTTTATTGCCTATCACCACTCTTATGATGATGTCTTGATTAGTCATTATTTCTTTTATTTTATTTTTTTTATTTCTTTTAGCTGTAAATATCTAATGCTAGGATGGAAACCTTAAAATATTCTTCCACACTTATATCATCTTGAAGACTCACAACTCAAACCTTCCTCTATACTTGCTATTCTTGGTATTTCCTTTTCTAGTGATCTTTCTTGAAAGGATCACATTGTTTTTTCACCAATGAGCATCAAAGAGGATGGGGTGTTCTAAGATACTTTGAGAAATTTTTCATGCCATACCATTTGCACATGTCAAACATTTCTTAAAAGGATGGAGTCTAGTCTCAAGGGCTTTTCACTTTATCAACTCTTCTTCCACTGACTCTCCAATATCTATGATTGTTTCTCTTTCTTTATGGAAATAGACATTATACTTTTGAACTTTATAATCACATCTCCCTCCATCGTGAGGCTAATATTAACACGAAATTTTATGCTTTCTTTGATTCCTCATTTTTCTACATTTTTCAATCTTGCCTGTATTCTACAGGTAAAGTATGGAATGCTTTTCCTTCTCTTTTCCCCACCCCCTATAAATTTTTACACTTTCAAGCTTTACATATCTGTACATGTCAGTCTTTAATTTAATTTTAATGTGGATATGACCTTCCTCAGCTTATAATCCCATTGGAAGTGATCTTCTTCAACCCCCAGGAAGTCTTTCCCCTGATGTTCTTAAACATCTTTAATTATGCAGTACCTATACTTTGATGTTTTAAAGGGTACCTGTGCAAAATAGGTTTATAGTCCAACATATGGTTTGGATTTTTGTGGACATATGTACATTTGTTTAAAAGCTGTACATAAGATAGATTGATGTTTGAGATAATTAATCTTTGTAGCAAATTCCTTTGATGAACATTTAAGCAAACTCCTTTCCGAGCTTTGCAATAAAAAATTTGTCAAAAAGTTTAAATTTTAAACTTTTTAAAGTTTGTCATATTTAGGAATTTATTTTAAATATAAGCTAAATAAACTCTAAAAAGGAATTTTGAACTTGAGAAATATAAAATATAAATTTTATTTAAAGCTTATCTTACTTGAAGATCAATTAAAAGCAACCAGTCTATAAGATTCTCTTTTTTAAGTAAATAAATTTCAGAGAGCATGGCGAATAATTGTAGTACTCCTTAGCCTTCTCTTTCTTTGCTTCTCAATTCTTTTTCATATTGGAGATGAACTTAATATACTAGACATTTTCATAACTTTCACAATTTTGCAATATAAGTTAAATAATAAAAACAAAAGGCATTATTCAGTGAGTTCTAAAACTTCAATTTTAACAGGTTTTCTGTCTCTCTAACTGTTTTCTAGTACCAATTGAGTGTCAACTACCAATATATATAAAAAAAAATCCTTCACAGAGAGATATTCTAAATAAAAAAAAATTGATTTGTCTCTCTTCCAAACAATATCAAAAGGAGAAAAGGCTAAATTTTGTTGGTTCATGGCAAAATTTTTCAAAAAAAAAAGTTGGAAAATTTCATGTCAAAAGTGAAAATTTTCTATATTTGCATTAATCATCTGATTTGTATGAAATATTCAAACTAGATAGAATTTGGTGAGTTACACATCTTTATATTTAAAGTATTGTTTTCTTCTGCTTTTAAAGTTAAACATTGCATTCTCAGATCAGATAGTTGTATATACCAAAAATATTTGTTGAAGGAAGGTTTTTAGAAGGGAAGATTAATTGCAAAAATTGTATACCCTACAATGTGCTCAACATCACAATACTTGAGAATTTCTACTAAGAATTATTAGAGCTGAGATAATGAAGATAAAGCTTTAACTCCTATAGTGCCAAAAAATGATCATCTCAAAGATACAAAAATGGTCACTCTGTTGAAACCAGTAGGAATAATAATAATAAAAAGAGAAAAGAAAGACAAAAAAGCGCTTTCAAGGAGTGGTATGGGAGCAGAACCACCCCAAATGAGTGAAGCATACTTCATACAGAGGCAAAAGAAATCCCTATAAAGTAAGTAAGATTAAGAAGCTGAGGTGGTGTGAAGAAATTTTGAGGACACCTCAGAACATTTATACTACTCTTAGATGCTTATTTAATATGAGAAACCATTTTTTGTTTGTCTTTATTATTACAATTGTACTTAATATTGCATACAATTTTCATTAAGATACTGAGAATCAGTCACAAATTTTATTGAACAGTTACTGAATACAAGACGGGATACTGACTACTTGAATACTAAATTTTTATACTGAAGAAATTCTTTTACTGTCTTTGGGGAAGGCACGTGACCAGCCCGCGGATTGATATGATGCAATTTTTAAGCCTTTATTAATGACTCATAGATACTATTATATTTATACTGAGGTCTAAAATATCAAATGACCAAAATTTAACAGTTTTCTAAATAATTTTTCACACACTCTGGGCAGAGGATTGCTTCAAAAAGAGAAGCAATACCCTACCTTTGTGTTTACTTTAACTGTGTGTTTGCGTTTCCTTTAATGGTTTTTACTTCATTTAAAACATTTTTTTATTTTTACCTTTTCTTTTTTACTTAAAATCCTTAAATCTACCCTAATACCTTAAACCTAACTTAATATTACCTTAAACCTAATTTTACTAATTTATTTATGCAATTATAGATTTGATAAATTGGCTTGCATAAACTGCCTCTGTTAAGAGCACGCTTTTCTCATAGGTCTTTTGTATTGCATTATATTATTATTATTATATTATTATTATTATTATTATTCTTATATTATTATTATTTATTTTATTATTATTATTATTTATATAATTATTATTATTATTATATTATTCATATTATTATTATTATAGTATTATTACAGAAATACCAGGTCTGTTGCGGTTTGTCTCCTTTACAAGGTGTTGTAGTACAGGTGTACATTGATAAACACCACCTCCGATTTAATTCGAGGGGTGTAAAGTTGCTGAATTGAATGCATCCTACTCACCAGACCTGTTTTAATTGACTGATCTGATTTATTATCGGACAATTATAAATCCAACACTCGACCTAATTTCCCCAATGGGCGTGTTATTGATGTCCGATTATTACACACATCACCTCATTTTACTTTATCTTCCCAAATACCTTGAAACAAGTGTCTAGACCGTTCCCGGAGACTTAGGAGATATTCCTCATGCCACAAACACCTGAACTCTTAATAGAGTTCATTTTGCTTTATGAGGGTAGAATCCATACCTCCTTGTTTGGTGCACTGCCCATCTGATATTCTATATCAAAAATTACTTAAATATTTAAATTTACTATTTGAAACATGACTTTTTCAAACAATTGGGCGTTATTGCCTCCAACTCAGAGGTACCAGATCTATAGGTTAGGGTCTGGAATTGATGGCATCTTTCTATGTCGAACAAAGTGAATTAGAGAAAATAGGTCACTTTACTCTTTCCAACAGCTTTATACAGACACTGTTTCATTACTATTTATACCATTCCCATGGTACCTTGCCATGGAGAAAAAAGGTTAATTTTTACATGTTTGATCTGATTTATCAAAACCTCTCCTTGAAAGCATTGGTATAAGTACCTTCTATTATATGCACCCTTTATTAAAATTGCATTGTCACTATAGATTACGATGGTATATAATTTGTTACAAAACCTTTTGAAGGCTAACAGAAAGTCAGAGGTGTTCATAGAGGGTACTAGTTCTAAGTGACAGCTCTGATGTTTAAGCAAGTGAAAATTAAGATGTACATTTTCTCTAACTTTGAAGTGTTGTTTTTGACATATACATGAGAGGTAAAATCAATACCTGTATGTTGGTAAGGTTTTATAAGATTCATGTGTGTTCTAGGTATGTCAGTGAAACGTGGGTACCTGTAAGAAAGAGCATTGTACTTCTTGCATGTAATGCACTCTAATAAAACAGATCTTACTGCAGCTCTACCCTTAGGTATCCCCACACCTTGATTTCTTGTAATTAAGAGTAGTACCAATGCCAAGGTGCTTTACTTGCTCATGGGCATATTTAATAAATAGCAATGAGCCATGATTTCTACCCATTAAAATTGGATTAGCTTGTTCATAGCTAATAAGAAGAGCCTTATTAACCTGCCCTTACTTCTTAAATAGCCTTTTTCGTCAAGGAAAAGATCAAGTTCAAAACTAGGAGGAATTGCTTGACGTCTTTCAAGGAAGTACTTTTACCGTCTGTTTATACTTCATTTAAAAATTTTAATTTCATAAGGACTGAAGTTGATTTATTTTAAGCCAATACCTTACAGACTTTTGCTGTATCTTATTTACTTTAATTTTACTAACATTTAAAAATCCAGGCAGTTATTCTTAAGACTTTTCGATTCAGCAGTGAAATTTACTTAATCTAAAAATACTAATACATGAATTATTAACAATATTTATTTACCATTAATAGAGGTAAGGATCTTGTGGTACACTCAACAATGAATACCTGGGCCAATTGTCTAAATCATTGGTTAACCAAACAGGACCTGAATACCCAGAGCATATATTTCTTTGATTTTTTTAAAAGTTAAACCCCTAGTTTAAAAATCACCAGGATTTTCTGCTGTACTTACATATTTATAGTACACATTTACCTTGTACTTCTTACTGATGGAAGTAATTAAGCCATCCATTTCATTTATTCTATTTTTTAAAAACTTAGATTTTACTTTGGTTTGTTAATAACCAGCTCAAAACTACTTGTGAATCCACAGCAATATTAATGAATTCAAAATATATATTACTGTATGCTTCCAGAATATTGGGTAAGCATTTTAAGGCCAAAATAACCCCCATTAGCTCCAGGGAAGGAATACTTACTCCAGGCCTATTGGCAGGAGCTACCTTGGATTTAGCAAATAGTAAAGGAGCTTTTTATATCATAGAGCACCCATAACATACAAATCCATAAACACTATCAGAACTGTCACAAAAAGATGCAAGCCATACTTATTCAGAAAGAGCCCTCCTAGGTATTGCAATCGTATCCAGATGTCGCAGTTGATTGCGTAGTTTATACACTCTTTTAGTACTCATCCACTCTTTCATCCAAGCCAAATATGCTGCCACACTGTCTCATCAACAAGTTTTACCCTAACTAAAATAGAAGAGCAAATTGAGAGGTCGAAGCTTGGAAATCTCAGACACAATTGACGCTTGGTGAAATACCTCTTCAGATATTCTACTTTAGTGATATGCACACACTCAGTCTCCACATTGAAACTATATCCTAAGATCTTTTCACAACAACTCGAATGCTCTACAAAGGAATTTTCTTCCTTGAACTTAACACACAAAGCACCCGAGTTACTGTTCCAAGATCTCAGGATAAACCCCCCTTCTGCCATTCGTTCCTTGCATTGATGATATTACTCACAATCTCACTTTCTTCTTGGATGCTTGTAAATATAAGATTATCCACATAAAAACCAGAGGATAATATTTCAGTACATTTATCATGTGGGTACTTAGACGCATGATATTTCATAATATAATGTAATATAAAGGGGGAAGATGTAAAACCAAAAATTAAAGTGAGATATCTATATGCCTCCAATCTTCCTTTATTAAACCACAAGAAAGTGAACCTTTAATGATCCACTTCAATTCTTATTAAACCTATTCATCTAAAAAGCCTGTTTTACACGATTATCACACAGTACGATTTCGTTTCTGACACACAGTAGTAGTTTTAAATGTAATTCATAAGTTCATAGCCACTGTAAGCTGCTTCCATTCAAAGATGGAAGAGTCTTCTATTACTTTTAAAGTAACAATTAAAAACTGGTTCTTATTTTAGTGTGACTTGTTCCGTTGCCTTCATTATAAGGTCTACTGAGGAATGAATTGTATTTATATAATATCTGAAGCATCTTAAAATTATATTACTTTTTCTCATTATTTCATCATTCATTTGATCTTCAAAGACCTTTTTGTATTTACTTATTAAATTATTTAGTTAATTTATTAACACTCTATTTGCATTTTAAGTATATTTAAAATTATTAGGACACTAATTTCTATTTTGTCTTCATACAAATGGAAAGTTTTACATGATAATGTTGTCATTTGAAAATCATATTTGATTAAAAATTGCACTATTACATTTATAAAAACAGTAGCTTCAGAATGTCTTCGGCTTGCCTTGATACCTAAAGATTTCCAGGCTAAACAGAATTTTCCAAACCATTGTATATCTGAATCAATAATTGCTTCAATGGCGTTTAAAATAACTGTTTGGATGGTTCGAACCACGAAATACACCTTGTTATTTAGCTCCTTTGTGTATTACATTCAGAATCAATTTTAGGAATTATGGCATTATTTGTTTAACTTTTGACTGAGTTATGAAATTACTAACTTTATTACTTTTTCTGGTTTCAACCAAACGTACAATCTGTTCTCTACTTAAAAAATTATAAATATTAACCTATTGGAATTAATTTATTATTGCCAATATGTAAACAATGACCACTTGCAAAAGTTACAGTCTGAAAGGATGGAAACAAGTCTATTATTTCTATTCCAAGTAAAACATCTATTTTAATATGACTATTTACATTATTAAAATTACTATCTGCAAAATTTAAACCATTAAGTTTCATATTATTTATAACATCTGAAATGCCATCTACTTTATAAATTTTATATTTAATCATCATCTATAAGAAAAGGAATGAAAAACTATTCTTTTTTTAAAAACTGCTTACACAAAATGTTTGATTGAACTTTTAATTTAGAGCCAATGAAAGTTTAACTCAATTTCATATTATAGGAAGACTTATTTATATTTACGTTATTAGCTTTTCAGCAGCTTCTTTTGATATATAAGACCTACTAGCTGTATCTATCAAACATCTTAAAGTTTTTTCTTACATTGAAACCATAATTAAGAAGTGTAGGCCGGAATATATTCATTCTTCTAAAACTTGATGAAAAAGTTATGCAATGATTGGCGTTGTATTTTACCACTCAATATATGTAAACATTACACAATGTTTGTATTGTGATCATACTTCCACATTACACGGAACCTCATTTTTATATTACCAAACATTGTGCTGTATGATATGCACAGCACACTTTTCCAGCATAACCCCAACATCTTATTACTCTATTAATCGCTTTCAAAATTACAACACAGGACAAAGTCCTAAACGAAGAGGCCCCAGAACATAATTTACAACTTTTTTTCAACCCTCTTTCTTACTTACTCCGAGGTTTAAAATTTGCCAAAGAATGTTGTTTACTTGTAGCCATTATTTTGAGATGTTTTTTTCTTTTGAGTAAACAAAATTTTATTTTTGCTTTTTGAGTTTTGCACCTACTGTTCTTTCGAGAAGAACTAGTAACTAATAAGTTTTTAACTATCCTGATAATTTGTCAGAGGAATTCATTGAATCATCAGATACTTGTGCCCTACTCTCTTATCAGGTCTTTCAAAAATACTTTAGGTAGTTTTTACTACTATATGTGACAACAAACAACAGCCTGGACTCTTTGAGATTGTAAAATCCAATTTATGCAATTTAAGATCGTAAAGAAAAGCTCTGATTTTATTTAATGATAAAAAATCTTTATCATATTTGGATTCTATATTAATAGCTATCAAAGAGGCAAACAAGTCATTTGTTATAGTTGTTACATCCAAATATTCAGCTTCAACAATTTCTAAGGCTACCTTCATAAGTCAGGGATGATTGATAAAATGTGAACAATACTTAAAGGATAGCCCATCAAAAAACTTAAAAAGGTTACACTAAAATTTAATAGATCATGAAGTTAGCTGATTGCCAAAAAAAATTTAAACTGATTTAAAAAAACTTGAAAACTAATTTATTTAAATTTCCATTCAAAAGTAGAACACTCATTGTGGCAATTTTACATTAGTAGTGTGATCAATGTTATTTAAGGCTTCCACAAAACTACCAGAAATATTAGGTTCTGTCTTACAGTCTCTTTACTTAAAATAAATTCATTAAACACACTTTAATTTAATTTCTAATTCTAAATAATAATCACTTTGACTTTCTATGTCAGAGTCCATATTTAGGGAATGATCCTCGGGTTTGGTTTGGTCTTGGATCAGATCTTGCATTCAATTTCTAATTAATTCTTACCATTCAACATATTTATTTCATTACTTGAGACTTTGCAAAAAAAATACCCAACTGTCATTAGTTTTCAATTATTCAAATTATTTACTATTTTATATTCACTTTCCAAAACAACCTTTTTAAATTTAAATTTGACCATTAGAAAATGCTTAATTCTAAAATATTTGCTTATAAATATACCTGATATTGTGTTAATAATATGAATATTAAAAAATATATAGGCCTACAACTATTTATCTCTCAAAAACTTTTGTCAAAAACTGAATTCAGTTCCTAGGGTTATCCTATAATACAACACTAGTTTTTTATTTCAAAATTTACCAAAATTTCAGGAAACGAAACACAGCTTTGTTATATTACAAAAACATAATCACTAGAAAACTATTATATTATTATACAAATAAGCTTCAATAATGCGTCAAAATTAAAACATTATCAACAACAAATGACAACGATATACTTAATATAAATCGATATTAAAGTATGATATTTTAATCGATATCACAAAAATATCGATACTCTAAACTATAGATTATATCGATATCACAAAAAATATCGATTATTGTAAAGAATGATATTATAATAATCGAAAGTTATTAAAAAATATAGCAATATTAAAATCGATTATCCATTACTATAAAAAAGACTATTTACAAAAAACCTTCAATACCAATGGAATTCCCTACCATTTTGAACACGTGATTTAATTTATTGCGCCACATGTAACGCATGCGCAGAACTTTAATAATAACTTTAAGTTCTACACAAGTTAAATTTATTAACTTTTCACTTTAATTAAAGCACTTGTTCAATTTAATTAGGTAATTAACTTTTCAAATTATGCACTTGAAGAAATGTTAAAAAGTTAAAGGTTTTTTAATAACAAATTTCAATGTCTAAGGCTTTGAAGTAACCTTTTAAATTAAGTAAAGCGATCGCATAACATCGCAAACCTTTCAAAATATATCAAAAATTATATTTTGCATAATGTCGATAAATGAGTGCTCTTGACGCCACCAACATATTTTAGTTTTTACACTAAAGTACTATAATATTTTAAAATAGAGAACTATATTTACCTTTAATGAATTGTCTGTGCCGTTTGACGATTTCAAAGTTCTTAGAGTTATTGGAGTAAACGATTTGAAGGCCTTCCTAAATACTCTTTTGGAGAACAATTACTTAAATTATCATTAATTAAGACAGTTATTAGGACAAGATGATGATTTATTATTACGGATAGGAATTTCCAAAGGTTTTTGAAAGGGTTTCCTCTCATTTTAAAGGATCCGTTAATCCTTACTTTAATTAACTTAAACTTTATACAAGTTAACTTTAACCGTCTTAAAGAAGCTGTGATCGAAGTGGCAAAACTTATTGAAAACTCCGTGATCAATTTAATTAACATTAATAAAAAGAAAAAGACACTTATTGTTTATCTTTCACTTTAATTTACTAAACGGAGTGTATTTTAAATACATAATACACAATACTAGTTCTATACTGACAAGTTACTAGCAGAATACTGACTGAGTACACAATACACAATACGTGTTGACTAAGTACGTAAGAACGGCATACTGTTCAAATACTGGAAATTCATATACTGACCGCGTTGGTTTCATGTGACCTGGCGGATGAATATTACTGAATATTTTAAGTCGAAATTTTACTGCTGATTATTTTACTGTTGTTTAATATTAATGAGGAAAAATGACCAATTTCATGAATAATTTTCACCAATAGAATAATATATATATAATATATTATATATAGTAATATATATAAATATATATTGATTATATAAATTATATTATATATATATATTATATATAATTATACTATGCGTATTGGTTTTTCATTTCTTGTTATTTGTATTAAATAAATGTGTATACATATGTAAGAGGGCGAACATACATACCCCCCTGTACACACATACAAAGCTCTGTAAGAGTGCCTATGGTGTACGAGTCTCGAACTGTAATAGCATTTTAAGTTAACCAATGAGAACAGGTGAATTTGAATGTGACTGGATGCGGGCCCTCACCTTGGTGAACCGGCATTGAGTCGGCATTCTATTGAGAATCTCGCTGAAGGGAGGTTGGCATTAGAGAGTGACATTTATTATAATTTATTAAATGTGTATTCCATATATAAATAAGTATGTGTGGTTTATTAAATTTATCAATTATATCAATTACCTTAGTTGCCCAATTGGCAAAAAACTATTAACTATTCCATTCAAATTACGTATAAAAAAAACAATAGAGAAAATCCCACTTTCATTACTCCAAAGTAATTAAAATTTGTATGAGTTATATCTATTGCAATTTTTTTTAAATACACCAAGCACACGTTGTCGAAGAGCGGGCATATATGTTTCTTCTATTATATCCAAAAGTTTCTGGTATGAGTCAGCTTCGAGCGGGAACTGAATTGTGGAGACAATGTTGTTCGGCAAGATTAAGACATTAAGACATTAAGAATATAGAGACAGTAAGAAGCCACATGGGCCTTTACGGCATCGTGCCTTACACTAATCTCAATACACACGCCATCACTACAACACATAGCCATCACATACAACAGAACAATCTATTTCACAAGCAAATCACTTTCTCTGCTTTCGCAGTGGAAAGGTCACACGTTATTAGGATGCCAAACTCATGCCTCGTGGCAAGCACTCCGACTACCGTTTCGCTGAAGACAGCTTGTATCGGGCCTCAATTCCTTGCACTTTACCATTGGTAATCATTACAAATACTTGTCCTGACCAATTCCGATGCGGGATTGAGGATTATGGTATGAGAAATGACGATATTAATAATATATATATATATATAATATATATATTTTATATATATATATTATATATATATATATATATTATATCTATATAATATATATTATAAGTTACTAACGCTTCATTGAAAGTGTAAATTATTAAATCGTACTGTTTTTTACAAACAAGTTTAAATACTAAAACATTTTAGGTGAATGAGAAGATTAAAAAGTAATTAAGTTTTTGTGCATTATGTTCCGAACTAGTGATTGGAGCGTTTATTTAAATTGAAAAAATATATAGCAAGAATGTAGTAAGCGTCGAGGTGTGTTATTAAAGAGATAGTGGCGTCACCTCTCCGTAACTTGAAATACTATTGTAAATGAGTTACTACTCCGGACTTGCAATGTAAAAAAGTAAATATGAAAATTATAATTATTAAATAATTAATTAAACTATTAATTATTAAAATTAATAAAGCAATAGTTACCTAACGTAACCTAACGTAACGTAACGTAACTAAACCTAACCTAACCATAACTAACCCTGCCAAACCTAACTAAGCCTAACCTAACCTCTTGCCTAACCTCATTTCGCCCTAGAACACATTGTATCATAGAGTGCCTGCGAAAAAAATTTTTTAATATCCGACCTCCCTTCTGTGTGCCCGATAAGTAACTTTCCATAATATATATATAATAAATATTTATAATAATATATATAATAATAATATATATATATATATATATATTATATATAGAATAATATAATATATATATCTAGCTAGGACCTACAGGTAGCTCGTCATTTTATATCTTTTTTTGTTTTTTTTTTCCATATATTTCGAGTATTATGATTCTAACAATCAATTTAAGTGGTGACGGGCCATGGTTCAAATATATATATATAATATATATATTAAATTATAATTATAATTTAATAATTAAAATTTATTTTTATATATATATATACTATAAGACATACTTCTTCAATATATTGTATTTGGGTCACGGGGGTTCCTCCGCCCCTCCCTCACGTTTATGTAAGTAACTTTATATTGGTATAAATATAATTGTTAATTTTTGAAGTTTTTCAATATTTCATATGATTTTTTTTTTTTTTACATTTTTGTAATAAGCTTTGTATGCTGATTCCTAATATTTAATTGGTTTTTCTATAAGTATCGTACTTTTCGAGATATTCTATTTTTTAAAATTTTATTATAATAATAAATGAGTTTTTAACCTCGCTATCTTATTATTTAGAACTTTGAATCATGTCCTACCACAGAAATTCCTTATTATTATCATTATATCATATGTAAAAAAAAAAAAAAAAAAATCAAAACTGACGGATTTTGTTAAAACATAACAGGGCCTATATGGAGTAGTATATATATATATATATTCATATATAATTATATCTTATATATTATAATATATATATATTATATATATATATATAATTATATAAATATATATATATAAATAATATATATATATATATATATTAATCTAATATATATGTGTGTGTGTGTGTGTGTGTGGTGGGAAGAGTTTTGTATGTGTGTATGTCAGGAAATTCCGTAGTGTACGTATTTTAATTCAGCAACAACAACAACAACAAACAAGCATGTGAAAAAAGGCGCGAATAAAATATGCACACTTTTTTTTTTTTTTTTTTTTTTTTTTTTTTTTTTTTTTTTTTTACAGAGATAAGCACCGTCACTCACGGGCTGCCCTACAGGAGGAGTGTACTCAATTTAACGTCCGAGCAGACGAAGCCAAGCCCAAGAGAGAATAGCTAACATTCTCCCACCCGACCAGTGCGACCCTGGGACCCCTCGCTTGGTTTGGCGATGCTCTAACACTGAGCATATCGGCGCTTTAATAAATAATAATATATTTAAAAAAAAAAAAAAAAAAGTACCCTTAAGTTAAACTGTGTTCTCAAAATATTTAGATTGAAAAGTGAAAAATCATTTATGTAGGTAAAGAAAAAATTAGAAATTTGATTTTGCTATAAAAGACTTACAGACTTTTTTATATTTTTCTAGCTTCAAAGTGACATTAATTTTCAAATTCATTTTATTTAATTTTTTAGTTTATGTTTCAACGTAATATTTATTATTTGTGTCCACAATAGGTGTTGTATAGTAGATTATATATATATATATATAATATATATATATATATATTATATATACTATATATATAGTATATATATATATAATATATATATAAGTAGTCATATATTATATATAATAGTATATATATATTAAAAGATATATAGATGGTCAGATGTTTTTAATGCTCACAGTATGTAGCTAGGAGAACGGCAAGTCCTATAGTAAAAAAAAAATTAATATTTGGAATCAGCCCAAAATTCTAAGGATTGGGATTAACTTTTTTTTTTTTTTTTTTTTTTTTTTTGAATTTAAAATTTTATTTTTTAGCTTAAAGAATTTTTCACAAAGATCGGCAGGAGTCGGGGTCTGCCGGCCTCCCGGTGACGACGGGGGGACTAATCCCCCCTCCGGGATGTCTCCGGAAACCCCCGCTCTTTGGTATTGGGGGCGGGGGTTCCTCCGACCATCCCTCCGGTATGAAACGTCCCCCCTCTGTCCCCCGTCGGCTCGAGCCCCTAAATTTGGTTATTAAAAATAATTTGTTTTTTGCATTTTTATATGTTTTTTTAGGGGCTCGAGCGACGGGGACAGAGGGGGACGTTTGGCAACCCCGGAGGATGTCGGCAGGAACCCCGCGACACCCAAAACCAAAGAGCGGCGGTTCCGAGCCATCCCCGAGGGATATCCCCCCCGTCGTCCACGGAGGCAGAGACCCCGACCTCATCTTGCGTTTACCCAGGGTATTCCTATTAGGTGAAAAAAAAATTTTTACTTCAAAAAAAAAAAAAAAAAAAAAAAAAAAAGTTAATCACATCCTTAGAAATTCGGCTGATTGCCAAAATATATAATCTTGTTTACTTTAGGACCTGCCTTCTCTGTACATAACTGTGAGCATTAAAAAATGTGACCATATATATAAATATATATATAAATATAATATTATATTTATATATATATATATAATATATATATAATATATTATATATATATATTAGTATAGATATATATACTATATATATAATTATATTATATTAATAATATATATATATTATATATATATATAATTATTATTATCATATATATATATAAATAAATAAATATTAATTGTGTGAAGCTCTAAAATAAAGAAATGGATGTATTTTGTATTTTATTTTTTTTTTTAATTAAAAAGTTTATTTTATTGAATGACACATTAAAAATAAATTTTCCAATTTTTGACATTTATTTTATCAACGTCTCTAAATATTGTTAAGCTTCTCATTTTCAAAGCCTATGGTGAGCACAAAAACAAAAAAAAAACAATTGTGACTGTAGATGTTATTAATATATTTAATTATATGTGAAATTAAAATCAAATTTCTCTTTTTTTAGGTTTCATAAATACAGAATGTTAAAATCCAATTCACAGGTTTACCAAATGAGCTAAATTATTTTGAACCACAGTTTACTTAAGTCCAAAAAAAAACATATACATACATAAATACAATATACAACCTTAAATACACATACACATGCACAACATATATTACAAAATATAAATATCACTATTATTATTAATATAATCATTATCATTACTATCACTGATCATATTAATCACCATTATTATTATGATTATTTTATTATTATTAGTATTATTAATATTATATATATTATATTATTATTATTATTATATTATATATTATATTATTATTTTATTTTATATTATTATTATTAGTATTATCATTATTATTATCACTATTATTATGATTTATTTCACACAAAATTCACTATGTTATAGTCTAATCACTAGTTTTCACTTTCATTATTTTTAAAATAATATTATTTTTAATATATTATTAAAAAAGAAACCGTTGAGAATGTCTCTGCTCCTGGTAACGCACAGATGAGCCCTCATTCTTTGGGCAGAAGATGCAAGAGGCGTCGCGAAAATCCGAATAAGAGGACGTATCAGCGAAAGTTCTCTATCATCTGGCCAAATTGACAAAGTAAAATTCCAAAAATTTCAAAAAAAGAACAAGATATCGAAAGTTGTCTACCATCCAATTTAAATTTATTTATTAATTATAATATTTGTCTTATTATTATAATTAAAAATGAGTAAATAAAAATCTTTTTTATTTTTCTCATTTTGCGAAAATTTTCAAACTCCTTTAAATGGCATTCTGATCTAGTCCAAATGATAGCTAAACCAAAGTGCAAATGCCCCAGAAAATGATAGGGCAGAGGAAGTAAGAGATTTGTTTATTCTTCTCTCCTTACACTTTGCTTGTCCCTTCTTTTCTAATTTATTCTCTTTCCTTCTGATCTCAATCCAACTTGCTTCGACGACTTCCAGAAGAGGACCGATATATCGCATATTGATATTTTTTTCTCGATAGTATTCGAAAAAATATCGATGATATTTTTAACGATATATCGATAATATCGATATTTTATTTTCAGTACCGAATCAACAATATAATTCATTAAGAACATTATGAGCAGTAAGATTATTGTTTCATTAAAATAAATTTAAGCAAATGTGTGTATTTCGGCTCTTGGCTGATGCGTACATTTTGTCTGACCCAGTGAAAAAGAGAAGGAGGTCAGATGATCATAAGAGAAGAAGTAAAGGCCTATAGCGAAGAACAATTTTCATGAAATAAAATGGCGTATTTACTTTTCAAATTAGATTATAAAAAGTAATGAAAGTACTCGTATAATAATACAGATTTAATACTATTTTGATGTTAAGGCTTAAATCTTTAATTAAGATTTTAATTTAATCTGATATTAAAATGTTTCTAGTTTACATGCTAAGATTTCTACTTTTTTTTTACTCTAAAGCTTGTATTCCCTCTGTAAATCACCTCTGCGCTACATTAGGGCCATTGAATTATGTTACTGTTAAAAAGTTTAAATATAATTTTAATTATATATATATGGTGTATTATGTATATATTAATAATATATATATATATATCTATATATAGTTATATATATATGTGTGTGTGTGTGTGTTGTGGGTGGTGGTGTGTGTTGTGTGTTGTTTTGTAGTGTGTTGTGTTGTGGTGGTGTGTGGTGTATGAAATTTTAATTAGAGGCGCCAAGATATCTGACAATTCTATATTTATAAATTATGTGGAATCAGCGTTTATGAATTAGTAACGAAAACATGTAAAAAGAATCATTTGGCTAAAATTGGCTAATTATAAACAGAGGCACATACTTTTAATTTCATGTATTACTACAAAAAACAAAATGAAATGTTTTATCGTTTGATCATTTATTTATTTATGTTATATTTAAAAATAATTTTTTTTAAACTAACAGGCATACCCAAGTAAACCGCATAAATGGCAAGAATAGGCTCGAGCCCCCTAAAAATCGAAGTTTCATACGCCGATTCCAAATATCTTATCTGTTTTCTGGTACGAGTCGTAGTTTTCGAGATAGCGGCTCAGCTAGATTAAAATTGGCCATATATTATATATATAGTATAATATATTAATATTATATTATAATATATATATATATATAATAGTATATTATATATTATATATATGTGTGTATAATAATATATATATATTTATATATATATATATATATATAATATTATTATTTATATATATATATCGAAAAATAGAATACATTTTAAATTCCATTCGTTTCACCTTATAATTTTACATTTAATAATATTGAAAACCTATGTTGAATAATTTATGAATTTTACTAATTCCTAAGATTTATTTTGAGCCTACTAAATTCCCAATTTCAGAACTTGTTGGAACAATGAAGGTATATTTATTAAAATACATTTCAGTAACAAATGCTCTCTCTCTCTCCTCTATCTCTCTCTCTCTCTCTCTCTCCTCGCTCTCTCTCTCTCTTTATATATTATATATTATATATAATAATTATAATATATATAATATAATATAATATTAGTATAAATATATATATGATATATATATAGTAATTATTGTTATAGTTAATATTAAAAATATAATATATATATATATATATATATATTTATATATATAGTAGGCGCAAAACTAAAGAAGTTACCCGCATCTTATCTCGAAAAACGAAGATTACGTACTAGAAAAGATACCATGTAAGAATCGGGGTATAAAATTGTATGGAAAATGAATAAAAAAAATGAATTTTTATTTACTTTTTTTTATAATCTCGAACTAGAAATATAGTATAGTTAAATATATAATAATAATCAAAATAAAAATTTAATTAAATAAAATATTCCAAAAAAAGTGGAACTTTTTTATATTTATGGGCTATTTTTTTATTACATTAAACATATTGATTGAGCATATGAATTTTTTTAGAGGGCCAGCGAGGTGTATTAGGGGAATTCCCCCCCGTCCTCCCCCGGGAGGCCGAGAGACCCCGACTTTTGCCATCTTTGCGGTTGTTACCCTTGGGGTATTCTTTAGGTTAAAAAAAATAAAAAACTGATGTTTTTCATATTTTTCATACAAATTTTCATACAAATTTCATATCCTGCAAAAGTTCTTTTGAACTACTATTTAAGCTTCGTAACATTTAATACAAAAATTTAAAAAATTAAAAATTTTATTATCTTCTTTTCCATCCATATCTCATTCGCTTTTCCATCTGTGATATGAGTCTGCCTATATCTCTCAATTTTTCTATTTTTCACAGTGATTATTTGATGAATTATATTTTTTTATTTAGATATTTTTTAATAATATAATATATAATATATATAATTTCATATATATATAATTATATTATTAAATATACTCACCTCGGCCGCACAATCTCAAAGGCAGCAAACTCCAACTTTACACATGCATGGGTTGTGGCGCTTCTAACTAACTAAATGTTGCTGTATAAAACATTAAACGTTCCCAAGAATTTGTCACTAGCTCTTTTTATGTCTGCTCCTTCATCAAAAATTTTCATTTAAAATAAAGTCGAGAAATTTTCCACTGATTCAAGTTTATTCAAATTACAATAACATTCCAGATTTTAGATTAATTTCTATTTGTCTTACTTTTTGTTAGTAAAAAATTTATACCACTTTTAGTTATAAATTAAACATCTCTAGACATAAACTCAAAAATAGATGTTTTCTTGCAACATGTTATAGTTTTTTGAAGGCCTTATTCACCGATGGAGCTAACAAAAGCGTAAATCATCCTGCATACATGATTATACTCGACATAAAGTTTGTCTGCTTTGGTAGTCCTATTTTACTTTTTACTATCTCTTTAATAAGATCATTAATGTAAATATTCAAACACAATGGTTGACAATTTGCCACCCTTGTCTAAACACCATTTCTTACAGCCATTCATTGAGAAACTATTTCTTAAATTTAACACTTTGCAAAAGTTGGTACTAATAAATACTAACCAAAACATTCATACACAATGTCCAGGGAATATGCATTGATTCTAATTTTTTAAAATAAGTTACTATGATTTACTTTATCAATGCTTTGTTAAATCCAAAAACCAGCCCGTTTAAAACGTCGGGACCGCATTATCAATATAGATTTGCTATGGTTTCTGTTAAAGAGAAAAGGTTCGTTTCCGTTGAATATGTTGATCTAAACCTATGCTTGCTCTTTCTAAAGCATTTTTATAATAATTTCCTACAATATCCAAAAGTCCTTATACTCAAGCAGCTTGTAAAGAAAAACTGGATCGACATCATGATCAGGTCGTATAGTTGTTTAAATCAGGCCAAGCAACATAATTATCTTTTTATGATAGGAGTATATTAAACCCCTCTAAGCAAATCTACAGGGATATAATTATACATAATACATGGCATTCATAAACGTAGCTAAAATATTATCTAATTTTATTGTTCAAAACTTTAAATGATAAATGTTTTCCAATCAGGAGCCTAGTGTAGGTTTCATTTTACTAATTAATTCTCTAATTTTTGAAGCCTAAACATTTCATAAGCTTCTTTCCAAGAAACATTCTTATGCAGGCTATTTTATATTTTCATTTTTGAAAAAAATGTAAAGAGCATCACCAAGAAGCTTTCTTAAATTTACGTTGGAAAATGTTTTTCCGATATTTCTTTTGTTATCCGTTCTTCATCTATTCTTTATTACAAGTTTTTTAGATTTGTTGTCTCTATTAATGAGATTCCTAAACTTTGTACTTGGATTTATGTATTAAAACGTATAAATAATTTTTTCATTTCTGACTTACTATTTCATAGGTTTTAATTGTTTTTAGGCAAACTTCAAATTAGTCGTGTGTATACACAGTATTATTAAAAATTCTTCCCATTAGGTTTCGCATTCTTTGATCTTAAATCTCGCTTCCTTATGTAGGTTTGCTTAGATATTCTTCCATCCCGGGTAGTACATTGTTTTAACTTTTTTTACAATCTACAGAACAATGTTTCACTTGCTTTTGTAGAATATTTATAAAGATAAATATATACCAGATATTTAGTAAATACGTAAGATTGGTATTTCTTGTGAAATTTATATTTATTATTTTACAATAGTAACCTCATATTTTTCATAAAAATTATAATCGTCTCATAAAAACAGTCAAGTATTAGTGTAGCTTGTTCGTTCAATTCTTTTAAAGAGTAGTTATTCCAGTTATACGAATGTTAGTATCATGTATTTCGTTATTAGAGAAAATGGAATGACTTTCACGTTACTTTAAAAAAAGACCCAATGATAAAGAGTTAATAGTTGCAATCAAATAAAATACACGATTATATATATTCAAATATCTCAAATATTATATATAGTGTAACATATGTTCTTGTTGGACTTTCTTTGTGAGGCAAATTCACAGAATGTTCAAGCCTATGATGTCGTATATTATGACATAGCAGGAGATAAGTTAAAGATAGAGAATGATTCTTTGCTTGTTAGTTATCTATTTTTATCTAACAACAGTCAATATTAATGATAATTGTATTTTAAGTTACTTTTAATTAATGCCACAATTTCTGTACTTCAATGAAATATTTAGAATAAAATTTACAATTAAATTTATAATTGATATTCTTTATTTAAAAAAAGGAGAGATATAAGAAATCTATATACAATTTTAGAAAATATAATTAAAGTATTTATTAATGGAAGATTCAATATTTAGATTAAAACAATAACCAAATATTACACGTTATTATGTAAATTATTTGATTCAACAATTTTATTACTTTTATATATATAGATATTATATTTCCATATTATATACACATGACCTTTTTATTGGAATTCTAAACCTACTCTTTTATTACATTTAGTTACAGACTTTCTTTTGAACAAAGACACAAGTATCCGTCATTCTTCTTGATAGTTATTATAGTTAGTGAGTTAACGCTTTTCCTTAAGTAATTACAATTATATTCTTACTATATATATATATATATAAATAATTATTAGATCATATATATATATATAATACGATGATAAGAGTTTAAATTTTCATTCCATATATCGATATCTTTTTTGCAAAGATGAGCATCCCTAGGAATTCCCATTAGCCTCTTTTTTTGATTTAAATATAGATCTCTAATAATCGATTTATCAGTATTTGTCAATAAGTAAGACTATGTGTTAATTAGAATATCTCTGGTACATACACAATCCACATTACTACTGTCGACCTTGTTGCATACGTCCTTTTAAGTAAAACACAACCATCTCTTCGATTGTGGATTACTCATATCCGCATAGCCACAGAATATCTCGTCGTTATAATGTTGTTCTTTTCTTACTACATTCTGCCGTCCGCTCTCGAATTTTAAGATTATATTATGAAAAGATGTTATTTCCCTCCAAAATCCCTCCCCATTTCAACTTTTCTGACGGTCTCTTCACATTGGCCATCATCGTACCATTAATATTATTCTCTATTTATGAAATAAATTAAACATTAAATCTTAAAACTCTATATCCAATGGAATGACTCTTTAATTTCATCTATTTTAAATATCTAACACATTATAAACAATGTGACAAATATATAAAGAAAATATTCCTTCTAAGAATATTGAAAAGTGATTTAGAATAACCTTTATGGCAGTTATTTAGTTAAAGATTGTATTAACATTAAAAGATATGTTAAATATTTTAAATATGGTATCCTAATATATATCTTTCATCAGATACTAATTCTTATTCTGCTCTCTTGAGAACCTTACATAGCCAATTAGAGATATACTTCTTATTAGCAATCAATTTTTTTGGAATATTCATTCCACCTGTTTTATGTATCGTCTTCTAGATGTGTTAGACAACGATTCAATATCGTGGCTTCAATCTTAAGATATAATACCAAAATCTCTCTAATGTAATAAGTATCTTTCTCGTCTTTAGTAGCATATATCATGATGTAAATGTACATTTTGATTTTTATGAAGAACGAAATTTCTTTGTTTCTTATTAAGAGAATCTGAAAAATCTCTGACATTGGGGATTAATTGTATATCGGCGAGCAACTCTTATTGTTCGCTCTCAGATACAATAATTTCACTTACTTTTTAGGAATACTAGCAGTATTCTACTTTTTATTAGGGTGTATTCTTTCAAAATTAACCTTTTAGGAATTACTCTTTTAAAGTTAATATAGTTTAATCTTTAGGAATCGCTTTCAAAATTAATCTTTTAAGAAATGAATTTCCATAATTAACATTTAAAGAAATAATTATTCCATAATAACCTTTTAATAATTCTTTTTCGGTTTACTTTCTCATGTATGAAGATTTCGCTGGGATTTAGTTCATTCTTCACTCTTTCTTAACTTTTCATCATCTATCTTCTTCTCGCTCTCTCTTCATCCTCTTCTACTCGTCTCTCAGTCGTTCTTCATCCGTCCAGTACTGTCTCTTCTAGCGGTTTATTTTTCTCTCTCTATCATCTCCTGAATAGTTTTACTATATTTACTATATCTATTTTCGCTTCTTCAGTTTTGTTTACAAGATTCATCAGATCTCAATTGATTTAATGTTTACGTATTGATGGCTACCAACATTCAATATTAAGAATGCTACAACAGACCACCACTTAAGGCTAGAGTCGTAGCAGACAGAGATACCCTTTTAACTGACTCTATTTTTTAACATGAATTTATAGGTGCAAAATTTAGTTAAAAATTTTGACATTTTTAATTATTTTTATAAACAGAGACATATGAAACATTAATTCAAAAACAAAGTCCTCGAATATCACCTCTGTCAGCAAGGAGCTTATCCTCGGTACGCTTCCTCCCAATATTATTAGCATCTCTCGTCCTCATTATTAGATGCCAAAGCCAGATTAAGCATATGTGGTGGAAATTCTAATGGTCCTCCTCTCGATATAGTAGTAGCAATTTCATAGCACCAAATTACAAGCAATGCAGCGGCTCACTATACACATCAGAATTTGAAAGGTCGAACCCAGTTTAGTATTGTACTGAAAACGCAAATATCCAATTAACGCCCCGTAAATACGATAGAATTATATAGACTAGATAGATAGATATCATAGATGATAGGATAAGATAGATATAGTAACTAGTATATAAATAGAAATAGAATGCAGAGTACGTAACGTGTTTTAATTATTTAAATGAGTATAGTGATATTATAAATGTTATATATTATGATAATATATTATACGATATATTATAAATATATAAAATATATATAGTTATATTAATATACTATATAATATATATATAATATAATATTAATATATATTATATAGTATATAATATAATACTATATATTATATATTAATATTATATATAATATATATATAATTAATATATAATATATTAAATAATATAATATATATTATATATATATATATATATTAATTATACGATAAGATATATATAGTATATAATAATATATTAATACCTATATAATAATATTAATTAATATTATTAATATTAGCTGGTTGTGTGTTGATTGTGTTAGTGGTATAATATATATCCCCTATATTGAGTATTGAGTAGTTGTAGTCACGTAGTAGGTATTGCGGGCTTGATGTGTATACATTTTTAAATCATTGAAAGCTTAATTTTATTAGGAGAATAAAGTCAATAGTTCGCAATTGCAACTTACTTGGTGCGTGTTTACAAACAGTCCAGTCATGTATTATTACTTACTCCTACAGTTTTGCTCATCCCTCAATCCCAATATTTGTACCGTAAATGACACCCTACTACCATTCCACGCGGTTTTTCGTTTCACAACTTACTCTCTAATTACTCCAAGCTCAATATTACTATCCCCATATATTAATCCCTTCCTCCAAATATAATATAAGTAAGACTGCATATTATATAGTTTATAATATATATTTTCTCTCCATCATAATATAATATAATCATAAGTAAAAACTTGTAGCTTACGCTCCATATGTAAGAAATAGTATCTTACACTCAGTATTTTATAGCATCTAAATTTTCGTACTAAAACTCGTGAACATAATAACTAATTTCGTTACGATGTATATTTACTTTGTTTACAAACAAAGTTGGAATTTAGCTGTATATGACGTGTGATAGCCTCTCGTATAATATATTTTGGATAAATTAAAAGTAAATAAATAAAATAACAATTCATTTATTAAAACAAATAATATTGATCATAACTGTGATGTTGGGTTTACTAGTCTTACTGTAAAGAACAGTGGTGAAAGTTTAATTATATATGCGAGTGTTTTGATGGAAGCATTTTCAAGGTCGAAAACCTTAATCATATAGATAATTGTTCTTTATAATATATATATATATGACGGGAAAAAAAAGATATAAAATACACACAATATATTTGCTCAATACCTAATATATACGTATTAATAGGCTAATTATCTGACTCAACATCCTTACTTATATCTCATTTTATAAAAAAATCAAAATCTTTACTCAAATATCTGCCACCATCTTGCTTGTTTACATTTTTTTCGTAAGTAACGTATGCTAAATTCAGAAAGCATACGGAAATAACACCATACAGAAATGGGAAGGATATTCCTTATACGTTTAGTAAGATATTCTTATAGATTTTTTGAGCCTCTTAAAGTTGACAAAAACGAACCAAACTCGAGCATTTCTTACGTTTCGTAATCACAACAAATGCAAAAACGAAAATGAAATAGATTTATTATTTAATAATATATATATTTATATAATAAAATTAATATATATATATAATTTATAATATAATATATATATATATTATATATATATATATTATTTTAATATATATATATATATTATTATAGCTATATTTATTAAGTATGGTGGACTCAGGAGCTCGAGAAAGCAATAATTAAATGTATCTTTATTTGAATAATTTGTAGCGGTAAATACATTTAAATTTAGCTAGTATAACCTAACTATAACCTAACCCATCCTAACCTATCCAACCAAAACTTAACCTTATAATATACGGAAGTCAAACCACTTAAACATGTCCATATATATATATATATATACTATATATAATATTATATGTATATATATATACATTATAATATTAATAATATATAAATAATATATATATTAATATTATATATAAATATATATATATTGATATATCTATAAACTATAACAAGAATTTAGAACTTTAACACCGCTCACAGTTATCCGTAAATACGGTAGGACATATAAACTCCCCTTTTGGGTTTCGAACCGCACCCTCAAGAGTTGGAAAGGTATATGCCAAGCTGTCTTTACCACTTAGAACAGGGTGGGAAACCTGTTTTAAAATGCGTGCATTTTTGAAAAGATTTTTCGAATGTGAACGGACAATAGTATATATATTAATTATATATATGGAAGTATATAGATATATATATATAATAATATAAGTATAATATCATTATAGTATTATATATATTATATTAAGTATATATATATGAATATATACTATACGTACTTATATATTAGTAGAGTGCAATGATTCCCGAAAACATTTTTACCTTCAGATCCTAATAAGTTTCTTAATAAACATAGAATATCATTTTATTAATCAGGAGAATTTTTACCCATGAAATAAAAAAAAAAAAAAAAAACGCTTTTTAAAATTTTACAATTTTAAAAGTTGGAAAAATTACGGATTATTTGAGAATACAGAATTTAGGTCCGGAGTACTTCGATGAGCACGCAAAGGTGCCGAATATGTTGAATCTTTTTCTTTTTTTAAATTAAAAATAACCTCACCGGGAAAACTTAAAATGGACAGAGCGGGTTTCTCGTACCTGACCGCAAGCGCAAAGTAACAATACTAATTTGGCAACTCTTCTCTCTTTAGAACTAATGCAGGATTCAACGTCCAATCACGCGTACGCCTGCCCAATCGAATATAATTGAATTTTAAATTTTCTGCTTCGAATTTTAGAGTAAATAATTTTTTTTTCTTCCACCCACTAAAATTACTTGCTTTTTGTTTTTAAAAAACTGTTATTTATTTTGGTGTAAGATGTATAGTTTTCTAGTTTACATGGCCTGGCCTCTTCGGAGGCTGGCCTAAATATAATTTTATATATATATATATATAAAATATATAATATAATATATAATATATAGATATATATATAATATATATATATATATATTATATATATATATATACAAAACTATATGTAATATTATTAATATATATAAAGATATATATAAATAATATTAGATAATATATTATATATAATAATATATATATAATATATATTATATATATATATATAATAAATATATATATATATATAAGATATAATATATTATATAATATTTATAATGATTTTCTCTTCTACGAAAAAAATAATAAGTCAAATAGAAAAAAATAAAATAATAAGTCCGAAATAAAAAAAAATTAATAATATATGTCAAATAGGTCGCGGGCATAAAAGATATTAACCGCGGGCATAATTTGACCCCGAGGCATGAGGTTCCCCCACCCCGCACTAGAGGCAAAACGAGGAGGCTAAAAGGAAAATCTACCCATTTTTCTTCTGAAAGGATTACAATTCTTCCAGAAGAATAAGCCAATCAATCTGACAGTGACCTCTGGCCGAGATCCCCCCCTCACTCGGGTCAAGGGTTCACACAGGGTGCGATTCGGGGAGTAACAGTATCTGTAAATTTAGAACTGTTAACACCGCTCACAGTTCGTTAAATGGTAAGAACAATTAAACTCCCCTTCGGGTTTACAAACCGGACGCTCGCAGTTGTATGCCAAGCGTGTTACCACTACACCAACGAGGAGCTAAAAGGAAATCTACCATTTTCTCTGAAAGGTTACTATCTTCCAGAAGAATAAGCAATACTGTTACTCCCCGAATCAGCACCCTGTGTGACTCTTAACCCGAGTGGGCGGGGATCTGAGAGGTCCCTGTTAAGAATTGACTTTGCTTATTCTTCTGGGAAAGCATAGTAATATTTCAGAGAGAAAAATGGTAGATAGTGCACTTTTAGCTCCCGTGGTCTAGTGTTACACGCTTGGCAACAACGGCCGAGGCGGTTCGAAAACCCAACAGGAAGTTAATTGGTTAGCTTAACATATATATATATACATATATATAATATTATATATATATTATAGTATATAATATTATATTATATATATATATAAATTGAATATATATAATAATATATATATATATATATATATATATAACCTCGTGGAGAAGAGGAGGGTTGACACCGCCGACTCTATATGCGAGAGACGCGGTTCAATCCTACGCGCACAGTCTGAGTTTCATCTTCGCTGGGACGTAAGAATCAAAACTCTCAGCGGAAAACGTATGACGACAGTGCTTGCATAGCCCGGCCTAAAGGGTCGATATATCCTGATAGTACCCCGTGTTACCCTCTGAAAGGGGATAAAGCACGTTAAATGAGTATACGTAATAGATATAAATTATATATATAAATATAATAATATATAATAATATATATATAATATATATATATATATATATATATATATGTATATATATATATTACAGTATATTATATATATATATAATATATAATATATATATATATAGATATATATATTATATTATAATATATAATATATATAATATTATATATATATATAATAATAATATAATATAATATATATATATTATAATATATGATATATATATAATATATATATAATATATTAGTGCCCAGGGAGAAATTGGCCAAACTTCAAGGGTGTATTACGTACGTCATTTGAAGGAAAGTAGTTGATCAAATAGGTCGTTATCGACGAGGTTGCGCATAATATGGCGTTGGACGAACAAAAAATACCGATGCAAATTGTGGCAGTTCATTACAAAACTTAAGGATTTATAGTAAAGAGCATGTAGTGGAAAAGGAGTATATCAACATAGATTGATCGGAGAGGTTTGCAAGGTACGGGTTGCAATGAAGAGATGGACAAAATCGTGATAAAAGAACACTTTATATAAACAATTACGAGTACAGATGATAGGAGTGAAAAGCTACATGACATGTTCAAAATGACCACCGGCGCATGAATACAACATTGGCGCGCGATTAGCTACCAGAGTTCGACACATCGCCGAGCATGAAATTCAGCCAGTTATCTGCAGCATTAAAATTCTCTGTATTAATCTTTGTTATATCAACCATCACTGCAGTAGACAAGCTGCTTTACATGTATCACCGAAGGTTAATAATCCATGAGTATAGGTCAAATGATCGTACTGGCCGATCAAGTGATTTGATATGTTCGATCAAGATACTCACACATTATGCGGTTGAATGGTGTCAGGGCCCCGTGAATGCAGATTACATCGCAGCTCGGATTGCCAAAGGAACATCTTCCAAAAGGATTGGTAGCTTGTTTTCTAGAAAATTCCCTGACACCTTCCCCTTAAGACGACAATTAATACGTGTGGACCAATAGGTGCATCTAGGGCAACCACACAGAAATGTTTGGTTGAAGTTGCTTTCAGGCGTAGCATGAGGATTAGTATGCCAACTGATTAATCCTCTAATATTTAATTACCGTCCACGTGTAAAAAGTAACTTCATTCGGTAAGGATAAAAAATGCATCTCGATGTTCGAGGGGCAGCCAAGAATCATCGGGAAATTGTTGTCTTGGTTATAGTCGTCCTGTTGAAGAGCCTAATTCTTTGAAACATGTACGGATTATAGAACGTCGGGTGCAATGTCTCCCACAGTAGTTCGAGGGACATCGAAGACGTCAGAAATTCTGCGGGCGTTTGCTAAGTCTGCGGGACTAACGTGTGTACCCGTCTGAAGGATTTCATCTACGTGTTCTATTCGAACATGCACCCTTTCTGAATGTAGTTGAAACGATCCACTTTCTCGAAGTCGTCTCTGTGCATCGATAAATATCTGTCGATTTGGTAGTGGATACGATTGTAGAAAACGTCGACGATATTTCAGCAAGGAAGCTCTCGCGTTACCATTGCAAAATCCGTAAATTCAAATGTATATCTGCAATCTCTACATTCGTCAGAAGGCGTGAAAGAGTCTACAAACTAGCCCATTGGTTTCACCTACAGATGACAGATAACAATGAATAACACTCTTTAGAAATATTAATCACAATCCACTCGCTAATCATTCCGATTCCGGCCTATGTTGATAAAACTTTTTTTCTTCAAATGACTTACGTAATACACCCTTGAAGTTTGATACATTCCTCTTGGACAACCTATACTAGATATATATACTATATATTTATATATATAAGTATATATGATTATATATTATATAATATGTGATTACTAGTTAAGTGATAATATATCTACCACCAATAACAGTGAACCAGCGCGGCTTCATTCCCGCCACACTCGGTCTATAGTCAAAATCTAGAAGCACCGACACCAGTGAAATTATTATTAAACGGGAGTAATATTATATATTGTATTGATAAGTAAGTTAATACATTAGTATCTACTTCACTACACTTACATCGACAGTAATTGATAAGAGTAGTGTAATATAAATACTAATATAACCCCTTAAGTTAATTTTATCACTACTTGATATGGGAATGTATATACTTAGCCCTAGCAGTATAGATAGGAGCGTAGTGTAGTATTTGATACCACTTCGCGCTACGATGGACTAAAATAGGTGGTCGGAGTCGTCAAACACCTAACGTGCTTACATCTGCTGGCTCAGTTCTTAAATCTACCAGACAGAGGGAGAATATTATTAAATAGCTTTATAAAGTAGGTATAGTATTATATTTTCAACTATCATAACTGCTATATATAGTAAGAGGCTGTTAGTAACGTAATTAATATAATGTATAGCAGTCTATGTCTTATTACCATATAGTATATATAAATAAACATTAAATATATTAAATGCTATAGTTAATAATGATATATTCAATAATAATACATGCACTGAATTGCCCCTGAATAATAGAAATGCTAATATAGATTATTGAATCCATATATAACATGACACAATCAGTAATAAGAAAATAATGAGATCGGAGAAGGAGCCGCCTCTAATAAGTAATAAGGTATATCTCAGTTATAATAGATGAGTAATGAATAATAAATAATAATAATAATGGTATATAGATAATATTGTATAACTTATTACACATACCTAGAGAAAAATTCGGCACTCTGGCTAGTCTTCAGTACTTTCCGTGAGGTGTTTTAATTTAAACAAAACTTCATGAATTGCAATATGCTTAACACTTTATTCCTTCCCAGTAGGGGAAAATATTACTTAAGGGTTATATTCATTTATATCTAATTAAAATAACATTGAAATCAATGATAATATAAATATTATAATCAAAAGAGCAATTACAAATGTTGATTTTATGACAAATTTATGTTTTATTCCTTTATTTTAATTTAATATGTTTCTTTAAAATGTAAAGGAAATGTGCATAAAAAAAAAAATTATATCACTTGCAGTGAAATCATCTATATGCAATCAGACTTAATAATACTTACGAAATAACCCCCAGCAGTCTTCCCTTCAAGGTGTATATTTAAAAACAGAAATGGGCTGAATTTTTACTTAAATATTAAATTTGAATTTATTAAATCCTACAATATTTTTAAGGAACTTTATATCTATTTTATAATAATAAATTCTAT